>JABBWL010000190.1:0-128528 GCA_016758765.1 Suillus cothurnatus
TACACCTGAACAGCGTTGGCGTGACCTTGCGGGAGCGTAGTTAAGCGATGTGGTCCCAAAGGCATACCAAAGGTCGTCAAATCGCGCGAATCCTCGTGAAGCGTGCGCTGATCGTATCCTGAGTACAAATCCATCATACCGTATACCGCGTAACCTGCGAATGATTCTGCAAGGTGTTCGACGAACGGCGGAAGCGACGCGTCGCGTATAGTAACCGCGTTGAGTGGCTGCAGGTTGTGCACTAAGCGCAGGGACTTTCCATCCTTCTTGACAACGCAAAACCAGCGCGATCGATAGGCGGCCATTGAGGGCTCGTACACGCCCGACGCGATCTTTTCCTTTATTATGCGCACTACCTCTCCCAAGGTGGCTGGAGGAATGGGAATATTGCGCTGCGACCAAGGCGTATGAGGGATCGTAGGAATCTTGTATGGCGGAAAACAAGTCTCATTTAGGCGCCCTCGCTCGGAGGCGTTCCAAGCGAAAGCGCGTTCGTGCGCGCGCACAAGCCATTGCACTAACTTGAGTTCTTCTGGCCATAGCCATTTGGCGGGATCGAGATCTAGTTTATCTGCGCGTTCGCGCGTAAAGCGCGCGCCTGGACTAAACTCTGGGGGGCGAGAGGGCAGGGGGGGTAAACCAGCTAATGGGTCAGCGGGTAATTGGCGCACCACCCTATACTCTGCGGGCATAGTAGTAGGCACAGTTCTGACTTTCTTAGCGACTGGCTTGTATATTAGCGCGTGACGCGCGGAGTTGAAAGTGTAAACGGAATTAAAAGCATTGATTGACGACTTATCTAGGACAGAATGCGTGGATGTAAGGTGCGCATAACGCGCGGAGTACTGCGCGTTGGGTATAGCAAATGAATGAAGCGTAGGCGCTTGGAGCATATATTGAGAGGCGCCTTCCGCGCGCGTTAGGCGCTAAGCGCGAAAAGGAGCGTTGTGTCGGTGAAATGGGAAAATATGAATTAGAATGCATTAAAGAAGGTGGATGGAGTAACGAGTGTGAATGGGCGCCTCCCCGCGAGTGTTGCAGATCATCGACTATTAAAAATCCTCATCTTTGGAAGCGTCTATCTGCGCGCTATTGCGCGCTTCGATTCTTTGGGCGCAACGCGCTTGACCCAAGGCAGGGTAGGGATGCACAACTCCTTACACACGTTTGGATCGGTTAACAGAATATCCTGTTCGCCATTGGGTAGATCGAACGTTCGGCATGAAGTTACCTTGAAGAATGGGTGCCCTAAGAGAACGTCGAAGTTCGCACGTGCGGTTACTTGCACTTGGAAGTACATGGGTCCTGCGCCAAAGTTGAGTGGGACATTCTCGATCATGCCTAGTGTTGAGTCGCACATCATATTGACAGACTCCATATTGAGACTGTGATCCGGTCTCAGAGGGAATCCTAGCTCTTTCCATACCTCCCTAGGCATGATGACTACTTTGGCACCTTGGTCCAAGACACATGTGAGCACGCGCCCTCCTATGGTAGTTGCGCGTATACAGCGCAAAGGCACAAAGTGATCCGCAACTATCTTGCCATCATCGCTTCGCAAGCGCACGCCTTCGTATTGCTTGAGCCACGCGTCCATGGCAGGCTGTCCCGATAGTTTGTGCACCGAGACCGCGCCTACCGTAACACGCTTCTTCGTCGTGAGCTCGCGGAAGTGTTGCCTAACATCTGGCGAAACTGCCAATAATTCTCGTACAGGGATATTCAGGTTGGAATCGAGGAGGCGCTCGACAACGCGCTTGTCGGCCTCTTTGTCTTCTAATGCGAATGCGTAGCGATAGGTAGTTGATTGCGCGGTAGGCGCGGATAGCGGAGGCGCGGGTTGCGGGGGCGTAGAATTACTGGCGGACGATGGGGCTGATTGCGAGGGCGCAGGCGCAGCGCTTTTAGGCGCCAAGGTAGTTCTCTCCATAGAATTGTTAGCGACAGGTACATTATGCGGCGCGATTTTCGCGACTTCCAATCCCTTGCCTTTTGAGCTCGAGGCTTGGACTTCTGGCAAGATAATCTCGTCCTCAACCGTCACCTGTTTCGAGGCGGGCTGTGGGCGCGGGCGCATACTGGGCAGTATTTCGACGCCATCGAAGCGCACCGTCTTTCCTTTCGCGCTGCGCTTCTGCTCGCGCTTTGCAGTGACGTATGCTAGCGCTTCTTGCATCAGGTTCACGGTCTCGTCTTCATCGCTTTCTTCTTCATCTGGGTGCGCGATCGTGTTATTAAACGCGGAGGACCCTACCTCGACTATGGCGTCGATCTCTGAATTGGCGCGGTAAAACAGCCCGGCCGTCACGCCTTCACTTGTCCTTACTTCTTGCGTAGCGCGGTTGGCGTAATATCGATCGAGCTTGTCTTTCATCAATCCGCGCCCAGGAATAAAGTCGCCGTTGGGTAAGACGAGTTTGCGCGTTTCCTCGTGGACCTTGCATTTCCCCGCATCTATGTACCTTTGTCTTTCCAGACAGCGCGCGAAGAAAATGTTCAATACTGCCGCAGAAGGCGCAGTCGTTAAAGCTAGACGCCTCGCGCCTATATTCGCGCTTAATGACTGTCCCTGGCGTAGGCGTTTGGTCGCGCGCGAAAGGCGCTGGAGGAGTGAGCGTTGGTGTCGCATCCTGCGCGTTAGGCGCGGAGGTTGGCGGAGGCGCGTTTGCCGGTAGTACGAATTGTCCTGCATCATATACTTGCATGTACGGGTATGGATCTTGAGGGTAGTGATCTGGGTGCTTGATCATAAGGCGCGTACGTATAGGCGCCTGCGCCTCGCTAGGGATACCTTCCATGAATATACGATCGCGCTCCGCTTTTCCAATACGGTCCTCATTTAGTAGTGGCTGCATAATCTTCCTAAACGCGCGTAGGTAGGCGCTTAGCTCCTGGCCTGAGAACATAGGCTTTTGCGCGTATTCGCGCGCGAGCACTTGTAAGTCCGCGGGCGCGTATCGCCTTTCCCATCCCATCCCGGATACATCACTTTGATCTCCTTCATGAATGCGTCGTAATCGCTCGTCTGCGCTTCAGGTAAGCCTGCCCATAGTTCTCGGTCCTCGCGTTCAAGGTACTTAATTATTCCTTTGATCTTATCAAGCCCCTGCAGTCCTGCTCTGTCCGCGCATTCTTCGTACGCGTCAATGAACTCGGCGAGCGTGTCCGATGTCCCGTCAAACTTAGGCGCGCGGTCAGTACCACGGAAGGGCATTTCGTACGTCGTTGTAGACATGGTGGAGCGCTGCGCTATTGTAGGTGCGAAGGCGATAGGCTTAGTCGATGTAGGAGGCGCGTATGCGAAGGGCAGGTTTGAGAGGATCTTTCCTCCAGGAATTGAGCTAGGCGCGTGGGGCGTTTCAAACGACTCTTGTTTGATCTCTGGCGTGTTTCGCTCGGTAGGTGTAGTTATGCGCGCGCGTTCCGTTGGCGCTTGAGGCGAAGCGCTACTCTGGTCAGATAATTCAGTCAGGAGGGATAAGCTTGAAGAAATGAAAGGCGGCTCATTTGGCGTATGGAAAAACGCGCCGGGCAGTTGGGTTCTTGGGTGGTCCACGGCTTCAAACTCGTCTGACAAGTCCTCCTTATTTGAGTCTTCTGGCGAAGGCGTGATTGGTGATGCGGGTTGCAGGCGTGTGCGCTCAATGAGCGATGCGTGTGGGCGCGGGGGTTCAGATATGTTATGTGTGCGTACGCGCGAGGCGGGAAGGAATAGAGGTCCTGGAAGCGTGGATTCTATCGCTTTATCAAACGCGGCGATAGCGTCTTTGCGCGCTTTTCTGCGGTCGTTGGGCCTGAGTACCCGACCTGTTGTCTCAGAAGTGTCCCTCGCGGTGGGCTCCAGTTGAAGGGTGAGGCTCGACTTTAGAGATGAAAAGGCGGTTAGCGATAATGGGGAAACTCTGCAGTAAGACCCGGGCGCGAGGTATACACTCGACCCGTAGGACAGCTACTGAGAGGGAGAACCTCGGAATACGGGCAAGGGACTCTCTTGCAACGAGGGAGGGTGCTCTAAGGTGCGGGGAACACGAAAGGCGCGGTGCGCGTTATGGTCTATACGCGCGAGTCGTCGTGAGCGCAGATACGCGATAATCCAATCGTATATTGGGTACTTTTAGAATCAAACTATGGCTAAGGAGTGGGGAGTGCGCCAAGTGTCTGAACTAAAGTCCAGTAAGGTCTCTATATACTGTATCTATAAGTGCGAAGGTGCGCGGTACCGAGCCGAATAGCGCGCGGGTCCCGAGTAATTAGTATGTATGTAACTATATGTAAGGCGCGCGCTCGGGTCCGAAGTGGACGCTTTTGTAGCAATTGAGATAACTTACCAGTAAATCAGCAAGGACAAGGGGCGGACGGGTATGTGGAGATAGGCGCGAGGCGCGCGAGCGCGCTGGACGTGGTGATTTGAGCCTGTAGGACCTCAATATCAATAGGTAGACGCGATGTTCCTTACAGCGCATCTTCACATTTCACTGTGCATCTTTGCGTTTCACTGTGCATCTTCGCATTTCACCGTGTATCTTCGCGTTCTCGAGCATCTTCACGTTCTATTGCGCATCTTCACATTCCATCGCGCATCTTCGCGTTCCATCGCACATCTTCACGTTCCATTGCGCATCTTCGTGTTTCACCGTGCATCTTCACGTTTCACCGTGCATCTTCGCGTTTCACCATGCATCTTCGCATTTCACCACGCATCTTCGCATTCTTGCACATCTTCGCATTCTCACGCATCTTCGCGTTCTCGCGCATCTTCGTGTTTCATCGCGATTTAGTGCACATCATCACAGGAGCGTCCATCCATTGTCCAGCCAGTTCCTTGGTGCGTCGCATTCTGTTTATTACTATATCTGACTATGTCTGGCATTGTACGATTATTATTTCGTTATGGACCCTTACATTACATCATTTACTTACTCAGAGTGCTCCCAATTCGCTTCCGAGCCCTGGGAAGGCGCTTATGTGCGACTTAGGGTTGCCATGTCTGTTTTTACAACTTAGCTTCTGGCAGTCACCATCTATCACCAGTTAGTTCCATGCAGTGCATGTATCCGTCGTTGTAGTCCCTAGCATCCGTCTATAGCTAGTGGCAATCACATTATCCGTCTATTATCCATCCAGCATCCGTCCTCCTTGCCTTGGTTCACATCCCAGCACCATTTATACATCTTCTCTACACTTGCGCACTTCACGCGCTACTTTCCCACGCTTCGCGCAAACATCACATTTCACATTTCTTCACATTTCACCACATCTCTTCGTGTTTCTTCACATTTCTTCGCATTTCACTGCATCTCTTCACGTTTCTTCACGTTTTCTTGCGCTTACATCACATTTGATCAGGGTTGATCAGCACTCATCTGTGGATCTTTGCTTTCCTTGCGTCCCCTTTAGGGTCGAACGCTCTTGCTTCTGTGAGTATAGCAGCTAGGTAGAGCTGAGACTCACTTATACTGGTTTTGCATTATTATAGCTAGTGCCTAGCCAGGTTGTGATACCTACAGCGGTTGAGCGCATGTCTTTCACCATGCCCCCTCTGCCCCCTCCATGCTGTGTGCCCTGCATCTCTAGGAACTGGAAGTGCAAAGGCACGCCTGGTAGGCGGTGCGCTTAATGCAACATGTCCAAGCGCACTTGCAATTTCTGTAAGCGCCTTTACTATATTTTGCGTTTTTGGCGCTGTCTTCTTACTTGAGGGTCTTATAGGTTGCTCAGAATACAATGACTATCACAATTGTACTCAATAAGACTACAGGTGCCAGCTGCCTCAAGTTCACGGTCAATGGATTTTCTACTTCTCAGTTGATAATGTGCTGTCCGTGGGTGGTCAAAGAGTGATGAATCACCTCCTTTGTTTGGTCTCTTCTGATAGTGAGGAAGTATATATTTTATCAGGTTACTCTGAACCTAGTAGGTAATATTAGACCTCTGCTAATGCTAGCTAGATAATGAGTCTCCCTTCCTGTAAAAGAGAGAAAGCTGAACTAAAACAAATAGATGAATACGATAGATTGTTGTATAGGCGATCCTTGTAAGATAGTATACAACTAATCTGACTAGATTATACCATGGTTTTCTAAGGCAACACTAGGCCTTCACTTTCTTCTGGATCTCACACTAGGAGACAGAAAAGGGAAAACACCTGTTCAAATTCTTACTAACTCTCACACGGTTTGAGAGAAGAATGGAAAAGGGAAAACTTATTTGTTGTGTGAGAATGGAGTCCTTATATACATTTTGGAAACCATCCTTACTAAGCAATGGGTCATCACCGGATTGGTAAGAATGTGCTTACAAACCAAGCCTTTTGGTGTGCTGAATCAGCTGCTTACTAAAGTACATGAGTAAAATCTTACAAAGCATGACAAATCATGGCCAAACATGATGAGTCATGGAAGAATCCTTACAAATCAGATTATTACCAGTCACATGACATGCTTACAAACATATCTGAGTGGCTCACTGATGTAATCAAGTGGCTGAAAAATAGAAAGAGACTGGAAACTGATAGAAAACTACAAATACAAGTAAATAAATGGATCAGAATAGGAAACTAAGCTTATGATAGTGAGAAATATATCCTAGTATACTTCCCTAATCATCTCCTTCTATATTCCTTATCATATATGTCATGGTATGGAGTTCATACCATGCATGACAGCGCGCGCTGACATTTGTATAGCCAGGCCCAAGAAGGGACTGCCTAAGCACACCACTGGGGAGATGTCTGCGAAGGAAACCGCGTCCTCTGTAGCGGTTGATAATGATGGCGCCTTTGAGGGATTCGACATGGAGGTGGAGGTCTTTGAGGATGCGCCTGGGGAAACCTCCCCTAGCGCCAAGGGTAGTGTGTCTAAGCGTGCGCTTAGTCCTACTGAGTCTGCGCCCCCCTTCAAGGGCAAGGGTAAAGCCAATGATACTGAAGAGGAGTTGGAGGATGTGGAAGAAGAAAACGCGCGCTTGAGAGAAGAGAATGTGTGCTTGCGCACGTCTGTCCTAGGTATGTGCCAGTATGCATGCACCCAACAGGCTGACATGTTGGCCTTGTCCAACAAACTCTTCAACATGTCCCAGGAGTGGGCTGACTTTGAGAAGTGCGCCAATGCTGCGCTTAACTGATTTCACTATATTGTCCTGTAGCCTGCTCTCAGCGCTTTGTTGTAACATCATTTCTTGGTAGCGCACTCAATGTATCACCATGTCCTTGTCCTTTGCTGATTTACTGGCTGCAAATTAAGATGAAAACATATGAGTGAATTAAGGCGCAAATGAAAATAATGAGGCGCGAATGACTATACAATGATAATATGAGGGCGCATGCGTGTCATGTGCAGGGAAATGCTCCGTGCGCATGATGGGTAACCTTATAAACATTGAAGAAATTATTGCGTGCTTTGATGATATGAGGACACACGCGTTAGGGAATGATAGGCAAGTATTATGGCACGGCGCGGTGCACGTGTTGCAACAGAAACTCGGTGTCTTATACACATATAGAGAGACTTATTAGGCGTATTGCAGTGAGATGGTGTATGATAGGACTATTATGGGTATCGCATGGGCACGCATGAATGAAATAAATTGCGATGGGGTTGAAATGTGGGGATGAATATGTATAGTGTGCCTCATCCGTAAAGTGCGCCTTCTGGATCGTCCTCTTCTGGTTCTACAGTTTCGCTTGCCTCCATTTTGTCTATGCTTTTGTCGTCAACACCTGTCATCTCGGTGACTGATACGCGCTTGTCGCAGCACGGGTAGTATGGAATAATGCGAAACGCGGTGAATCAAAGTTTGGATATGGTGCTGTCTAATTCGGCCAACATATATGATCCTCCCTTCATATGACATACTACAACCATTGGCCCAAGATAGCGCGGCTTTGTATTCTTGCTCAACTCGTATTCGACCTTTGAATTGTGTACCAGGACATAGGCACCTGGTTGAAAGTCGTGCGATTTCATGTTCGCGCGAAAGCGCCTTTCAAATTTGTGTATCAATGTAAAGTGTGCTGCTACAACCCTTTCTCTAATAGCTTCTAAATCCTCTGTGCGCTTCTGCAATTGACATGCATGCCAAGCTATTAGCTTGGTAGTCGTTAGCACGCCTCGGCGCTCGAGGGGCATGAGGAACGTTGCTTCAGCCAAGTTGAATGGAAAAATCGGTTCGACACCATGCATCATGAAATATGGCGATAAGCCCGTCACCTTCTGAATGGTTACACGTTCCACCCAAAACACTGAGTGTACCACTTGATTCCAGCGCATCTTGTCTCCTTCGCAGGTCTTAATGATGGCTTCACAGATGTCGCGATGCCACCTTTCGACGATACCGTTGGCTTGAGAATTGTAAGGCAAGACGTGTATTGGGTGAATCCCGTATTTGCGTGCGAGCTCATCTACTGCGACCTTATACATGGGCGCATTATCCATTACGATCTCGGTGATGGGTCCCCATCTGCACAAGAGTTCTTCGAAAATAAAGGTGCATAGCGTGCGAGTGTTCTCCTTGTGCAACATGCACCATTCCGGGTATGATGTAAGCGTGCAGCACACTTGTATGAGGTACTCAAATCCGCCTGCTTTAGGCATCTTCATCGTGTCAATGTGCGCCTTCCGTAATAATCCACCTGCTATTGGTACAGTGGGGGGGATATGCAGTTTGCGCGTTTGCCGGACTTGGCACTTGTGGCATGTCTTCATGTACCACTTGATATCCTCTATAATGTGCGGCAACCAAAAGCGCGAGCGCAGGCACGAGCTAATCGTATAGATTCCCTTGTGCCCTAAATCATTGTGTGCTTCTTCAAGGACTCGGTAATGCTTACTGGGGGGTAGGACAAGTTGGTGCTTGCCGTGCGCCTCTCTGTGCCATAGCTTATCTTCTAAGACAAAGAAACGTGCAGCCTGTCTTATGAAGGTTTCAAATTCCTCATCCATGAGATCCAAGGGCCTCTTGCGGGTAATCAAAAAGTGCTCAATGCTTGTCAATAGCGCGTCTTGCGCGCGTGCTTGTTCTGAGCATGGGATTTCTGGCTTGGGATCTTCTGCGCAGGTAGCATCGAAATACACATGCAATATAGGCGCACGCACAGTTTGCAAGGTGAAGCACATGTTATGCACGTCATGGCGTATGTCTATGCACCCGCCATATATGCAATAAGTGCGATCATTCAAAAGCGCGATAGAGAACAAATAAGCGTGGTCTATCCAATCTTCATAATTGCCATCTTCCATAGGGTCTTCTTCTACTGGTGGGCACCTTGAGAGGCCATCGACGCCTTTGTGTTTTAGCATGGATACATGTATGAGCTTGAACGAGAACAACAGAATCCCCACGATCCATCAATTAATAGTCGCATTTGGCTGCAAGTCAGGGTTATTGATCATCCCCTTGATGTACTTCGCGTCAACTTCCACTGTAAGGTTCTTTATGCTGAAGATGAAAACACACACCGTGCGCAACGCACAAAATAGGCCGTATAGTTCCAACTTTGCTTGGGAGTAGTGACTCTCTACTTCAGTAAGCGCAATAGATCTGAATCAGCTTGGGTAACGTTTTCCATCTTCGCCTACTTGTAGCAGAATGAATCCAATAGTGATGTTCGAGGTATTGACCGCTAAAATGACTTCACGCTCGCTCGCATAATCTAGGCGCTTAAGCGTGGGTGAACTCAATACCGTGTCCTTGAGAATCTGCATAGCTTCACATTGTTCTGTGCCAAACACGAAGGGCGCGTCCTTCTTTGTAAGGTTGATGAGGGGGTGCGCTATGCGCGAGAAGTCGCAAATGAATATGTGCAAAACGCTGCAAGTTCCCAAAAATCCATGCACTTGCATGTGATTAGTAGGCTCTGGCCAGTCGTGAATTTTCTGGACCTTAGATTCTTTGGGCACATGTCCTTCAAACATGCATTTATGCCCTACAATGATAGCGGTAGGTGCCGCTAAAACAAATTTAGACATGGATATGGTCGCGCCTACGTTCTCCAAGCGCTGTAGAATGCAGTTGATCACGATGCAATGTTCCCATATGAAGTGACGTATGCCTGGGTTATCAGGAATGGTCTCATAGGTACCGTCCTCGTGCTGATAACGCATTTGCACAGATTTGACTGGGACGTCATCAACAAAAGGCGATGTGTATTCTGGGATCTCATGTTGAAGAATGAAGGCAGTGTCACCTTGATACACCTGAACAGCGTTGGCATGGCCTTGCGGGAGTGTAGTCAAGCGATGTTGTCCCAAAGGTGTACCAAAGGTCGTCAAATCGTGCGAATCCTCGTGAAGCGCGCGCTGATCGTATCCCAAGTACAAGTCCATCATACCATATACCGCATAACCTGCGAATGATTCTGCAAGGTGTTCAATGAAAGGCAGAAGCAACGCATCGCATATAGCAACTGCGTTGAGTGGCTGCAGGTCATGCACTAAGCGCAGGGATTTCCCATCCTTTTTGACAATGCAAAACCAGCGCGATTGATAGGTGGCTGTCGAGGGCTTGTACACACCCGATGCAATCTTTTCTTTTATTATGCACACTACTTCCCCTAGGGTAGCTGGAGGAATAGGAATATTGCGCTGCGACCAAGGCATATGAGGGATCGTAGGGATCTTGTATGGCAGAAAACATGTCTCATTTAGGCGCCCTCACTCGGAGGCATTCCAAGCAAAAGCGCATTCATGCGCACACACAAGCCATTGCACTAACTTGAGTTCTTCTGGCCATAGCCATTTGGTGGGATCGAGATCTAGTTTATCTGCGTGTTCGCGCGTAAAGCGCGTGCCTGGACAAAACTCTGGGGGGCGAGAGGGCAGGGGGGGTAAACCAGCTAAAGGGTCAGCAGGTAATTGGCGCACTACCCTATACTCTGCGGGCATAGCAGTAGGCACAGTTCTGACTTTCTTAGCGACTGGCTTGTATACTAGTGCATGACACGCTGTCTTCTTAGATAGTCGATCTATAGATGGAACACCTACAAAACCAATCTATCTCCACGGTCAGCGATCCAGACAAATACTGATGACTGATAATGTGGTTGTTCATGGGTGGTTCTCTAGTGATACCTAAGCTATGGTCAGTAGAAGGTACTGTGTGAGGTCAGCAATGTGTGTGGCTGTGACCACAATGATGACAAAAGAAAAAAAGGAAACAAAAGAAAAAAAACACGTACTTGTATCCTGGATGAAGGATGTCTTGAGACAATCTTATCCCAACAGACTGTGCAGAGTTATAACAATCACTCCCTCAGTGCAAAACAGGTAGGACCAATGGTCAGGACTAGTCAATGCTTAGAGTCTTTACGTACTACTGAACCTGCTGCCAAGGTACTCACAATGAGTATTAAACAGATACAGGAACAGACATCCTTGGCGTTCAATACCAAGTCCCCTTTCAATAGCTAAAGCTGTGGCAATGAAACCCTGGCTCACTCTCTCTACTCAGATGTGTGAGGTCAAGCATACACTTATCAACTCCTAACGTCTCCCCCACTAAGCTATTCTAAGTCTTAGGTGGTCTAAAGAGACAACACAAGTGTGTGGAATATCTTATGCTTGAAGACAAAGAGATCCAGAAAAATAAAAGAAGAAAACAGAAAAACAAACAAAAGGGACAGTACCAGGCCTTGCTGGTTGTGGAGAACAATGAGCTCACACTATTACTGTCTCACTGAAGGGTACCTTCACCAATCTTACAGTCTCTCACTGTTGTTGGCTATGATCACACCTCACACTAGTAATTGGGGATCAAAAGTTCTCTGGACTCACTGCTCAAAGTGGGCCCTTTATATAGACAAATACATGTGGCTGTGTGGTACTAGTACAATATAGTTTGCTACTGGCATAATAAGGTTACTAGGAGTCATCATGAGTCATATGGAGTCATAAACCTTAATCTGAGTCATTTGGAGTCAGGCTGAGTCATATCAGATGAGTCACTGTGGTATATAGCTGAGTCATGTCAAGCACAGGTAAATCATGTGACTTCCCTGTGGCCTAACAAAGGCAAAGCAAAAGGTCTAGAGCTGATTACATAAGTTATGGGCTCTCTCAATATTTACACTTCTCAGTTGTTTATTGCAGTGGTTTTTCAACATGTCCTTCGTATTTGGGGTTTTGTGCCTTTTCCCACAGGACAACTCATGTGGGAAATAATTTTCTAAGTCACCTGACATGCGTGGGATTCTTTCTTAGTCATCCTCACAGCCTTCGGAGTAAAACTGGTTACATAAAAAAATCTTCAAAAATAATCAAGCCTAGAGGCAAAAGTAAAAAAAAAAATGGACTATTAATGTGTGCTCTAGTTTATAGGCTTAGGGTGAGAGAGGATTAGTCAGCCATGCACCAAACCAGTTTGGTGCAGGTCAACGCAGGGTCGAAAGCATAAATGGAATTAAAAGCATTGATTGATGCCTTATCTAGGACAGAATGCGTGGATGTAAGGTGTGCATAACGCGCGGAGTACTGCGCATTGGGTATAGCAAGTGAATGAAGCGTAGGCACTTGGAGCATATATTGAGAGGCGCCTTCCGCGCATGTGATGCATGCAGAAGGCGCTAAGTGCAAAAAGGAGTGTTGTGTTGGCGAATTGGGAAAATGTGAATTAGAATGCATTTAAGAAGGTGAGTGGAATAACAAGTGCAGATGGGTGCCTCCCCGCGAGTATTGCAGATCCATCGACAATTAAAAATCCTCCTCTTTGGAAACGTCTACCTGCGCGCTATTGGCGCACTTGGATTCTTTGGGCAGAACACGCTTGACCCAAGGTAGGGTAGGGATGTGCAACTCCTTACGCACATTTGGATCGGTTAACAGAATATCCTGTTTGCCATTGGGTAGATCGAATGTTCAGCATGAAGTTACCTTGAAGAATGGGTGCCCTAAGAGAACGTCGAAGTTCGCACGTGCGGTTACTTGCACTTGGAAGTACATGGGTCCTGCGCCAAAGTTGAGTGGGACATTCTCGATCATGCCTAGTGTTGAGTCGCACATCATATTGACAGACTCCATATTGAGACTGTGATCCGGTCTCAGAGGGAATCCTAGCTCTTTCCATACCTCCCTAGGCATGATGACTACTTTGGCACCTTGGTCCAAGACACATGTGAGTGCACGCCCTCCTATGGTAGTTGCACATATACAGCGCAAAGGTGTGAAGTGATCCACAACAATCTTGCCATCATCGCTTCATAGGCACATGCCTTCATATTGCTTGAGCCATGTGTCCATGGCAGGCTGTCCTGATAGTTCATGCACTGAGACCACACCTACCGTAATGCGCTTCTTCATTGTGAGCTTGTGGAAGTGTTGCCTAGCATCTGGCAAAACTGCCAATAATTCTCGTACGGGGATATTCAGGTTGGAATTGAGGAGGTGCTCAACAACGCACTTGTCGGCCTCTTTGTCTTCTAATGCGAATGCATAGCAATAGGTAGTCGATTGTGCGGTAGGCGCAGATAGCGGGGGCATGGGTAGCAGTGACGTAGAATTATTGGTGGACGATGGGGCTGATTGCGAGGGTGCAGGCGCAGTGCTTTTTGGTGCCAAGGTAGTTCTCTCCATAGAATTGTTAGCGGTGGGTACATTATGCGGCACGATTTTCGCGACTTCCAATCCTTTGCCTTTTGAACTCGATGCTTGGACTTCTGGCGAGATAATCTCATCCTCAACCGTCGCCTGTTTTGAGGCGGGCTGTGGGCGTGGGCGTGTACTGGGCGGTATCTCAACACCATCAAAGCGCACTGTCTTTCCCTTTGTGCCGCGTTTCTGCTCACGCTTTGCAGTGACGTATGCTAGCACTTCTTGCATCAGGTTAATGGTCTCGTCTTCATCGCTTTCTTCTTCATCTGGGTGCACGATCGTGTGTACAAATGCGGAGGACCCTACCTCGACTATGGCGTCGATCTCTGAATTGGTGCAGTAAAACAACCCGGCTGTCACGCCTTCGCTTGCCTTTACTTCTTGTGTAGCGTGGTGTCATGCATGGTATGCACTCCATACCATGACATATACGATAAGGAATATAGAAGGAGATGATTAGGGAAGTATACAAGAATATATTTCTCACTATCATAAGTTTGTTTCCTATTCTGATTCAGTTATTTACTTGTATTTGTAGTTTTCTATCAGTTTCCAGTCTCTTTCTATTTTTCAGCCACTTGATTACATCAGAGAGCCACTCAGATATGTTTGTAAGCATGTCATGTGACTGGTAATAATCTGATTTGTAAGGATTTTTCCATGGCTCATCATGTTTAGTCATGATTCATCATGCTTTATAAGATTTTACTGTGCTTTGTAATATTTTACTCATGTACTTTAGTAAGCAGCTGATTCAGCACACCAAAAGGCTTGGTTTGTAAGCACATTCTTACCAATCCAGTGATGACTCATTGCTTAGTAAGGATGGTTTCCAAAATGTATATAAGGGCTCCATTCTCACACAATAATGAAGTTTTCCCTTTTCCATTCTTCTCTCAAACCGTGTGAGAGTTAGTAAGAATTTGAACAGGTGTTTTCCCCTTTCTGTCTCCTAGTGTGAGATCCAGAAGAAAGTGAAGGCCTAGTGTTGCCTTAGAAAACCGTGGTATAATCTAGTCAGATTAGTTGTATACTATCTTACAGGGATCACCTATACAACAATCTATCGTATTCGTCTATTCATTTTAGTTCAGCTTTCTCTCTTTTACAGGAAGAGAGACTCATATTATCTAGCCAGCATTAGCAGAGGTTTAATATTACCTACTAGGTTCAGAGTAACCTGACAAAATATATATACTTCCTCACTATCAGAAGAGACCAACAAAGAAGGTGATTCATCACTCTTTGACCACCCACAAACAGCACGTTATCAACCGAGAAGTAGAAAATCCGTTGACCGTGAACTTGAGGCAGCTGGCACCTGTAGTCTTATCGAATACAATTGTGATAGTCATTGTATTCTGAGCAACCTATAAGACCCTCAAGTAACAAGACAGCGGTTGGTGTAGTATCGATCGAGTTTGTCTTTCATCAATCCATGCCCAGGAATAAAGTTGCCATTGGGTAGAATGAGTTTGCCCATTTCCTCATGGACCTTGCATTTCCCCGCATCTATGTACCTTTGTCTTTCCAGACAGTGTGCGAAGAAGTGTTCAATACTGCCACAGAAGGTGCAGTCATTAAAGCTAGATGCCTTGCGCCTATATTCGTGCTTGATGATTGTCCCTGGCATAGGCGTCTGCTTGTGTGTGGAAGGCGCCGGAGGACTGAGCATTGGTATCATATCCTGCACATTAGGTGCGGAGGTTGGTGGAGGCGCGTTTGCTGGTAGTACGAACTATCCTGCATCATATACTTGTGTGTACGGGTATGGATCTTGAGGGTAGTGATCTGGGTGCTTGATCATAAGGTGCATTCGGATAGGCACCTGCGCCTCGCTAGGGATACCTTCCATGAATATACAATTGCGCTCCGCTTTTCCAATACTATCCTCATTTAGTAGCAGCTGCATAATTTTCCTAAATGCACGTAGGTAGGCGCTTAGCTCCTGACCTGAAAACATCGGCTTTTGCGTGTATTCACGCGCGAGCGCTTGTAAGTCTGCAGGCGCATATCGCCTTTTCCCATCCCATCCTGAATACATCACTTTGATCTCTTTCATGAATGCATCGTAATCACTTGTCTGTGCTTCAGGTAAGCCTGCCCATAGTTCTCGGTCATCGCGTTCACGGTACTTAATTATTCCCTTGATTTTATCGAGCCCCTGCAGTCCTGCTCTATCCGCGCATTCTTCATATGGGTCAATGAACTTGGCAAGCATGTCCGATGTCCCGTCAAATTTAGGTGTGCAGTCAGTACCGCGGAAGGGCATTTCATAAGGCATCGTAGACATGGTGGAGTGTTGCGCTATTGTAGGCGCAGAGGCGATAGGCTTAGTCAATGTAGGAGGCACGTATGTGAAAGGGAGGTTCGAGAGGATCTTCCCTCCAGGAATTGAGTTAGGCGCGTGGGGTGTTTCAAACGACTCTTGTTTGATCTCTGGTGTGTCTCACTCAGTTGGCGTAGTTATGCGTGTGTGTTCTATTGGTGCCTGAGGCGAAGCGCTACTCTGGTCGGATAATTCAGTCAGGAGGGATAAGCTTGAAGAAATGAAAGGTGGCTCATTTGGCATATGGAAAAATGCGCTGGGCAGTTGGCTTCTTGGGTGGTCCACGGCTTCAAACTCGTCTGACAAGTCTTCCTTAGTTGAGTCTTCTGGCGAAGGTGTGATTGGCAATGTGGGTTGCAGGCGTGTGCACTCTATGAGTGATGCATGTGGGCGCAGGGGTTCAGATATGTTATGCACACGTACGCATGAAGGAATAGAGGTCCTGGAAGCGTGGATTCTATTGCTTTATCAAATGCGGCGATAGCGTCTTTGCGCGCTTTTCTGTGATCGTTGGGCCTGAGTACCCGACCTGTTGTCTCAGAAGTGTCCCTCGTGGTGGGCTCCAGTTGAAGGGTGAGGCTCAGCTATAGGGATGAAAAGGCGATTATGGGTATGGGGGAAACTCTGCAGTAAGACCCGGGTGCGAGGTATATACTTGACCTGTAGGACAGCTACTGAGAGGGAGAACCTCGGAATATGGGCAAGGGACTCTCTTGTAATGAGGAGGGGTGCTCTAAGGCACGGGGAATGCAAAAGGTGCAGTGCACGTTATGGTTTATATGCACAGGTCATCGTGAGCGCAGATACGTGATAATTCCAATCGTATGTTTGGTGCTCTTAGAGTCTAACTATGGCTAAGGAGTGGGGAGTGTGCGAAGTGTGTGAACTAAAGGTCCAGTAAGTTCTCTATATACTGTATCTATAAGTGCGAAGGCACACGGTACCGAGCCGAATAGCACGCGGTCCCGAATAATTAGTATGTATGTAACTATATGTAAGGCGCGCGCTCAGGTCCGAAGTGAACACTTCCGTAGCAATTGAGATAACTTACCAGTAAATCAGCAAGGACAAGGGGCGGACAGGTGTGTGGAGATAGGTGCGAGGCGCGCTGTCATGCATAGTATGCAACCCATACCATGACAGATACTTAAGAGGAGTGATAAGGAGTGATAAGGAAAGCTCTCAGGCACTATACACTTTCCTATTACCAAGTTACTCTACCATTTTTCCTATATTTTCTAGCTAGTTTCTTTTTCTTCATTCATCACATCTATTTTTCCCTGTATCTTATTTTCTTTCCTAAGATTCTATTTCTTTGTGTTTATTTGTATTTTATTTGGACACCAGATTTTCTCAGAAGCCACCAGGATTATTTGTAAGCCTGTCATGTGACTGGGAAATACTTTGGTTTGTAAGGAATTCAAGTTGACTCATCATGATTTGATCATGATTCGTCATGCTTTGTAAGACTTACAGTTGTATTTATAATCCACTTACTAAGAAGGATGACTCACCACACCTAAGGACTTGGTTTGTAAGCACATTCTTACCAATCCATGGGATGACTCATGCCACTTTTTATTCATGCTTTGTAAGACTACACTTTACTTAGTATCTATGTAGTAATTAGGCTGACTCAACACATCTAAGAGCCTGATTTGTAAGCACATTCTTACAAATCCATGTGATGGATCATGCTTAGTAATATGGCCTCCAAAAAGGTATAAAAGGAGCCCATTTTTCACACATGAATAAATAACTTCCCACTTTACAAATTGTCATCTCTCAAAACGAGTGAGAGTATCTAAGAGTTAAAGTGCAGGCAAATTAAGTGCCTAGAAGTAATCTTAAGTGAACATATCTAACTCTGAGTTATATACTACCTTACAGGGGTTGACTATATAACAATCTATTCTGCTAACTAAGTGATACACATCTAAGAAACTTCTCTCTCAAAGGAAGGGAGACACATGACCAACCAACTACTATCTATTGAGGCAATCTATCTTAGGGTGAAACATACCTAACTCATCTGTCAAAAACCTCAAAACATATCTACAGAGAGATAAACAAGAAGGGGACAATTAAGTAAACCCTCCCAAGAACTCACACGTTATCTACCACGAAGTAGAAAAGTCGTAGACCGTGAACTTAAGGACTGGCAAGAAGTCTTATCCCGTATAATTGTGTTGTCATTATATGTGCATCGTACATAAGACCCTTAAGTAACAAGACAGCGCAAGTGCACTAAAGCGCGCGCTCTGGACGTGGTGATATGAGCATTGGAGTTCGAGCCTGTAGGACCTCAAAATCAATGGGTAGACGTGATGTTCCTTACATCGCCTTCATCAGCGCAGGGTTCACCTGGTTTTTCACTCTTCCTACCTTAGGATTCACATTCTCAACAATGACCATCTCTTCCTGGGATGAATGGAGACCCAGGTCTCTGTGTTCAAAGATATTGAGCATGAATGGGCCATTGACAAGGTAGTGGCCCACTCAGGAAAGCGTGCTGACACCATATTTGAAATCCTCTGGAAGTCAGGGGACATCACCTGGCTGCCCTACAATCAAATATCTGAATCAGGTGCGCTGAAGGATTATTTTGCCTTACAAGGCATTGAGCATGTCTCAGAACTAGAGGAGGGGAATGGGAATCAACCCACCAGAGATCCCCAGGTGTCAGTTGGGCACCTATCCCTCGATGGATCGGCATATAAGAACCTGTCCATCATCCCCTCCTCCCCTAAATTCTCCATCTCATTCACCACCAATGACACCCTCCTGTTATTCTCCTGCAATCTCCTTCCTATGGAACCCCTTCTCATGCATATCAGGACCTGCTGTTTCACTCTACCCAATGGAGTCACTGATTGGGTGCTCATGGTTGTAGTCAAGATGGTGCAGGCATACCTGGAGCATGATGCCCACCTACACTCCAGAATAGCTGCTGACAGAGCAACACCTGCAGAATACAGTGACTTCACCCTATCCTTCAACATGATGCAGACCACCAATGGGATTACCTCTCATCTCATCAAGGAATCCTCCGAAGGTCCATGTATTAGTGGACCTTCACCCTCATGCACTGACCTCATAGGTGATGAAGTCCCAGCGCCCACCCAGCCACAACCTCCTGTCCCTGAGGGCGGGCAATGGATCAATCCGCATCACACTGAGCTGCTGGAGGAAGCCTTGTGGATGAATATGGAGACCACCAAGAGGCAGAGGAGTGGTGTGACTACAGCATCACAGAGCATAAGGTGGCTAAACATGCCCACCACTTGTCCAGCACACCCCCAACCAATCACCCCTTGGATCAAGGGGAAGGCTCTAGTCACTCACCCCTAATGACAACACCCCACCACCAGACTTGCATGGACATAGACAAAGAAAGAATGAGCATGCCAGAAACCGGCGATGACTCTAACAAAGTGGGTGGCTGGGATGTCATGAGAAAGAAGAAGTAAGGATGTTGCAACATCCTGGAGGGGAGTATGTGGCGCTTGCACTACAATTTGGGTAAAGACATTGCACTTGATTGAAGGTTGGACTGTTCTAGGCCTGACTAATTGCATCTTTCTGAGACCATATGTTTTATTGTTTTCTGTTTATTCTATCACCCTGATAATCACAGGCTTTGTACACTACCGATGTATTTAAACCCTCACCATTGTACTTAGCCCCCAGATTGCTTTCAATTACTACTAGGCTGGTATCTGGTTAGTACTGCAAGCGACACTCTTCAGCATTGTGCCATCATTTAAAGTCTTAACACTTCTATCTGCCATCACAGGCAGCCACCATACTGTAGAGATACAACACTAGGTTCGTCACATGCAGCCTGTGACAATGTCACACTTAGTATTACAGGTTCAAATGTCCAGGTGACCTGTGACCTTACCCAAATAGATTCACCTGCGCAGTGGATCTGACAGCGTGGTGCTTCGCTGCTCGCAATGCCATTTGCAACCATCTGACATGCTGCTTCATGATTCAAGTAACTTGCTTCAGTCTGTCATGGATTTGCCTTGCCTAGCACTGAATGGAAATGAGTGGAATTGGAGACTCTGTGGTCTTAAAGCCTGCCAGGTGAGTCTACTAGTATGATCTGTTTTCAAGCACTCATCATGCCATTGCAAACTGATTCATTTGTTGCTTCAGAGTGGCTCTTGTGTGGTCATGTTTTTGACCAGAGCAAACTGCCGCCTTCTGTTCAACAT
Organism: Suillus cothurnatus; assembly: GCA_016758765.1. Lineage (NCBI taxonomy): Eukaryota > Fungi > Basidiomycota > Agaricomycetes > Boletales > Suillaceae > Suillus > Suillus cothurnatus. The sequence goes on from JABBWL010000190.1 coordinate 20,133, forward strand.
GAGATCACATGGTTACTCAGGATCCCAACTTCAATGCGACCAACCATCCCATCTTGGACTCTGCCTGTCGCACAGCTACTCAACATCAATCTTTGTGCATCATTGGACTGCAATCTTAGCCCAGATACTATCATTTTCTCAACAAACCCCCCTCTCCTCAGCCTTCCCAAAGATTTCATGGCATGGTCAATTCCCCCGCTCCATTGCATCACTCAGCTTCTCAATCAGTTCAATCAAGATTCACTTGAGCATTTTCCATGGGATGTCGACTTGAAGGGGTTTGGTACTCAGACCAGTCTTTGCACACCAGAGCTTCTCCCTCTACTCGCTGACACGATGGTCAATGGTTGTGTACTTGATGCTTTTATTGCTGCTATCAATGATCATGTGGATGAACACAATGATACTGCTGTCAAGACACTTGATTTTTCAAATATATTATTCCTAGGCGACATGCAGTGGTCAAAGTATCATTTTGACAAAGCCTTTACTCAGCTGCATTATCTCGGAGACTTGCTTCATGATTGCACCATACAATGCGTCATTTTCCCTGTCAATGTTGCCAATGTCCATTGGGCCATCGTTAGCATGGATGCTAGCACATGGATGATCTTGTATGGTGACTCACTTGGATGGTCCATGTTACAAGAACATCCGACGCTGGTGTGGCCCCTATTCATTTTCCTTCTCGCTCTTGCCTTCTACCTATACCCTGAGGACTACATGCACATACACATGCAATACCTCTTTTAGTTGACCGTACTCTTGCCTTACCTTTTCTGGTTATATTTCCTCTGATCATTTTCTTGTCCACTTGTACTATATCTGCTCACCAGATCTCCAGCTCGCTCCCCTATGCCCCTTCCACTTTACCGGTACTCATCCTATTATATCCTGAACCCCTTACCTTACTATTGGTCTATGACATTGCCACCCTTTACCCTTACCGCATCCTCGGTTGGTGACTCACCTCCCCTTACCATAGTCTTGGTCTGTGACTCAGTTCCCCCTTGCCCTTACCTTACTGCCAGTCCCTGACCCATCTTCCCTCTCTGCCTGCCTATCCTTGTACTACTACTTATGGCCTGGTCTGTGCTCGTTTCCTTTACGTATATAAACCCTACGTACCACAGTTGTATTCTCTAACTTGAATCTACTTGGTTCTTTCCAGTTACTTAGTCCATAACCTACTAAGCCTAATAAGCTTACTTGTGATTAAACTGCTTCACTTTGACTCCTAGTCATCGCGTCTTTTAATCTCTTAGAAGCCTTCGTTGTCGTTCCCAACAACTCAGGCAATAGCTATTGCCAGCTGCAAGACTGCAGCCATGCTTTAGCTCATTGACCCACTCATCCCATGTGGTTGGACTATGACTCATGACCAGCACCTGTACTCCAGGCCTCGTGAGATTATCCAAGTAAGAAAGCGCCTAAGTCTAGTTGCTAACAGTCCATGCCTAGTTTATATGTTGATGCTATCCGCCACTGGTTGAAAAACCACAGTTTCACATCATTTGGCAAAGGATCCTTGTCTCATGGGGAGCAGATAGACCCCTTTTCATGTGCAATTGCAGCTCTCAATACCATCAAGCATGCTGTCTTCAGACACCACCCACTGTTTATTGATGACTTGAAATATTGTCTTCACATGGAGGAGTTTTTGATGTTGACAAAGAGCCACTTCAAGGTTCATTTTTACTGTGTTTTTACAACTCCAAAAACTTATTTCCTCATAACAGTCTGAGGAGTTACTTTCTGAGTCTTTGGAGAGCTCTTTCGCAGATGACACTAGTGATTTCAGCGTCAAATTTTCATTGTGTCCTCTATCATATCCCAGTCTTGTACCGGCAACAAGCCCCTCCCCTCCGCTGACAACATCCAGCTTGGAACGTGTTTCCTTGAATCTTAGGGTTCACGAAGAGGACAAATCTGTTGGTTTATTCAAGTACTTTCCAACTACAACACATGAGGAGCACCTCAAATCAGCATGGACTCCTCTCTCTTGGGAGCTAGAGAGTCATGAGCAGGATGCCCATAGGGTTTGTGTTGAAGGAGTGGAAAGAGATATATGCCGATGGGAGGGAAATAGAGAACAGAAACAAATCCAACATGCCCATGAAAAGGCTATGAAAATGGCCACTACAAATCACACATCCGACATTGCTCCTGCCCTTCCAATGACAGATCTTGCTGAGGTGTCTTGCCCATATTGCAAGATTCCAAGAGATGCGAGGGCACATAAACCTAGTGTTCAACCTGGACGCAAAAGGAAGTGTGAGGATATTGTTGCAGTTCATGTCAACTGGCAACACCCCTTGTTATGGGTTAATATTGCTGAAGCTGCTGTTCAAGTGGGGATTGGCATGTCTCCCATAGAGATTGTGCACAATCTTCAGCAGAGGGACTTGGCATGATTCCAGACATTGACTCTGCAGGTAGTTGGAACATGGATCGACTGCTCTGGTGACAAAGCTGTTTGGAGTGTGGCAACTCTTGCTCGTGTTCAGTAACGCAGCCTGCCCATGTACCAAAACACATGGAAACACATTCTATCCTCCTATCCCAATGTGGTCAAATTGATCATCAATGACCTTCAGTCTCTCCATCAAGTTAGTGTTGCATTGGACACTCTCCACTGCCGTGGTATCATCCTTGCACACCTGCAACACTCCGTTCCTGAGATTTTTGAGCATGTTGCTAAGGACAGTTCTCGCTTTTGCTGCACGGAGAGTTGGGTGAAGGAGTTTCTTGCTGAGAATCTCAATTGGAGCTTTTGCAGGGCAACACATGCAGCACAAAAAACACCAACAAATGTTGATCAGCTTCTCCTTGATCAGTTCCTCCATTTAACGCTCACAATTTATGACTGCATGATCTTCAATGCTGCATTCATTGTCAATATTGACCAGACAAATATTGTCTATCAGCCAGCAAACACCTCAACTTTTGAAATGATCGGCTCAAAGCAAGTCTCCATGATTGGGCAGGAAGAAAAATGAGCATTCATTGTCGTCAATGGAATATCTGCCAGAGGTCATGCCCTCCCCTTGCAACTGATTTACAAGGGGAAAACTTCACACTCTGTTCCTTCAAAGTCTACTCCGCAATACAAGGAAGTGATGGAACTCAAGTTCAAAATCTCATACTCAAGTACACACACTTACTGGTCAACATTTCCCCTCATGTGCGAGTATGTTAATGACATTCTGGTGCCTTACTGGGAGGAACAGAAAGTGTTACTCAATGCACCAGCTGATCAGGAGTGTATTTTGCACCTCAACATGTGGAGTGTGCACAGATCAATTCAATTTTGCACATGGATGGATATGACCTACCCTTGGATCAAATACCACTTTGTCCCTGGGGGCTGCACTGGTGTTGGTCAGCCATGTGACATCAGTATTCAACAACCATTCAAACTCACAGTCAAACAGACACAGCATGCTGATATAGTCAACGAGTCTCTTGTTCGACTCACCCAAGACAGGTCTGCATCACTTATCTGACTTGACACAACAATCAGCACCCTTCATGATCAGTCATTGCAGTGGGTCATAAATGTATATCACACTATAAACAAGCCTGGGCTTGTAAAGCAGGTTTGTTTCTCATTTTCTTGCACTGTTGAATCTTAATGCATGGAGCTAAATCATATTTTCAAGGCATTTTTCATGTGTAAGGCCGGGGAGAATTTCAATCTCTCATTCACAAGCCTCACAAGTCAAGAGGCATTGCAATATTTACGTGATGTTCAGAAGAATGATCCAGCTGGATGGATGAGGATTGCTACTGCTCAGTACAAGACTGTCAGCGTTGACCAAGCAACAGAGGATGAGGCCACTCAGGCTGATACCATTGGAGTTGAATCCCCCTTCAACAATGCTAGCGAGCATGACCTTGATGCCAGTGACATGCCAATGGATGCACTTCTTGACCATATGGCTTCCAGGGGTGAATGTGTCCATTCTGACTGTCATATTGATGCAGATGGTGGACTTCTGTGTTCAAATCACTCTGAAGTCTATGATGTGGGTGACATTACTGCTGAAGATGTGGAGAGTGGCTCAAACAGTGTTCCAAAAGTTGAGTACAGGCATGGAAAGCATAGATGCATCGCAAATTCAATGTATGATGATTTCTGGTCCCATTAGCGCACAACCTATGTTTTTTTTTTTCCATATGTCACAAATTAGCTTCATCCCACCAAAAAATCGTGTGACAGTCACACCAAATAGATTTGATTTGTTAAGGGCTGTGACCTGTGATGAACCTAGTGTCATATCTCTACAGTAGATTGTAATATCCTACATAGAGTACATAGAGTATTACTCTGCAAAGGACAGAAATTGGAATGAAAAAAAGGCTTGCAGTTGTGCAGAGTGATGATGAGGTAATGGTCAAAGGGCAGGCATATTTTCAGAGTCCAATGGGATGCTGAACTCTGCCGCATGGCTCAAGCCGTGTTTCCTGAAAGCTTTACCAAGCCTTATCAAGCCTTACCGAAGTTTAAAGCTACTCTGAGCAACACTAATAGTGGGTTAGTGGCTACCCAAAGAGGATTCCTCTCTCCAGGCACGATGCCCCTGAGTAGGAGTAGCCAACTACGGCCCGACGAACGTGGTTTTTCACGTGACTTCGGGACTTTTTGTATCGCGCGCATGCATGTGACACCGTTTGACATAGTCCCCAGACGGATCTGGCCCCAGACTTTGGCCCCAGACTAGCCCCAGACTGGCCAAATCTCTGACATACATTCACCGTCTCGGACACACCTTTCCCTTAGTCTCTTATCTAGGACAGAGATCCCACTGTAACGTCTAGTTCTTAAACTGCAATTTCCATACGTGGACTTTTATCTTTTCACCTTGAGTTGCAAGGTCATTATATGAATAAATAGATGTCTTGACTCTCGGCGCCTATAATCCTTCCCATTGCCATGCTCCTCGCTTTAGGGATACCGTGTATTATTGTACTGGTTGTCGCTTTGGGTCTGACTCGCAGACGTGTCTACCCTTTACCTCTGCCGCCTGGCCCTCGCCCGTTACCATTGTTGGGTAACGTGCTGCAATTGGATACTAAACGACCTTGGCTCACATATGCTGCATGGGGAAAGACATATGGTTGGTAGCAGTCTTTGCTAAGTTCTTAATTCCAATTTCATACCTAATCATAGGAAAAATCATTCACTCCCGTATATTTGGGATCGACTTGATCGTCATAAACTCCGAAATTATCGCACGAGAGTTGGTAGATAAGCGTTCTGCGAATTACTCTACTCGCCCCGTTATTCGCACCAATGAATTGTGTGTATTGCTTGTCTTAATTCATTTTGTTCTTCGTCAACTCATGATGCAGATCTGGAATGGATTTCAACACTGCATTCCTTCCCTATGGAGAGACTCTACGACAACATCGCAAGATCTTCCATCAAGTCCTCAGGGCCGAAGTCTCGGTCTCATACTACGAGATGTACTCTCGCCACGCAAACGACCTAGTCATCAATCTTTTGAATGCCACTAGTAATCTGCAGCAACAGACTCAAACGTCCGTACCTAATTCGGTGGTGTCTTTGTGATGTATGGTCTAGTTGACAATCAATCCTTGTGACAGGTACACGGCATCCCTAATCTTGGCCGTGACATACGGACACCTTGCTCATGGACGTGATGTCGCGTTTCTTACCCGCGCACACGAACTCCTTCATATTGGCGAACAGGTACTTTCTCCCGAGAGGGCTGCCATATTCACAGCCTTTCCTTTCCGTAAGCGCCTTTGTCGACGACATGATTTTGAACATTCAGCATGAGGTTGCAGTTGAAAAGTTACCACTGTGGTGCTTCGGTGGATCACTTGCCCTGATGGGACGCGGTAGAGAATTAGCTCAACAGCTTTTGAACGAGCCCTTTGATGAGGTGAAGGCACAGATAGTACGTTTGCGCAGAGCTGTGGATGCAATTTTAGCCTGATCTGTTTGTGTGAAGGCAGATGGTACTGCTTCACACTCATTAGTCACCGACTTCCTCAGTCAAGCTCACGACGACGCTGACGAAGATACGATGAAGGCTGTTGCGTTGATGGGATACATGGGTAAGAGTTTTTTTGTTTACTAGGACAAAAGTCATCCATTGACGCGATTGGGACATCTTAGCTGGCATAGACACCGTGAGTCACTACTTAAGCAGTTCTGATTCTTACTTTGACGTCCCGCAGACTACATCCGCATTGCAGATATTCCTGTTGGCTATGGTGCTCTATCCTGACGTCCAAACCCGGGCTCGTGCAGAAATTGATCAAGCTGTGGGGCATGATAAAATGCCGTGCCTTGATGATAGGGCGTCACTGCCCTACCTTGATGCTATTCTCTGCGAGGTCCTGAGATGGTATCCTGTCTTCCCCCTAGGTCAGTCTGCACAAATATCACTCTGAATAATTGACCCCTGTCACAGGAGTTCCACATGCGGCATCAAATGATGATGTTTATGGCGGGTACTTTATACCCAAAGGTTCGCAGTCGTTTGAATCGAGGTTACCATTGATTCATCTGTAGTCCGATCAGGTGCGGTAGTATTAGTTAATCAGTGGTATGTCACGGTAGAGTCCATGTAACGGCGGCTTAAGCTGAGCATGCCTCAGGGCACTATCTCGGGATGAAAACGTATTTCACGATGCATCACGCTTCGATCCTAGTCGCCATCTAACAGTTGATGGGAAGCTGAAGGACCCTTTCGTCAATCATTTTGCCTTTGGTCATGGCAGGTGAATACTCCACTTTCTATAAATTTCAAATGTTAACTGGCCCTTGCAGGCGTATTTGTCCTGGTAGGCTGCGTCATAGTTCATCTGGCAGTGTTGGGAATGATAAATATCCTTGGCAGGTCGTTGGTTTGCAGAGATCAGTCTGTGGACCGCAGCTTCTGCCATTCTCGCCGTCTTGCGCATCGATCATGCCAAAGACTCAAACGGGGATAGGATTGAGGTGAAGCCGGAGTTCAGCACCGGCCTGGTGATGTAAGTGACCTAGTATGTATTCAAGAACCTGCAGCTGACTCTGCTGAAGTCATCCTGAACCATTTCAATGCTCGTTTGAAAGCGTGAACACCGCGAGAGAAGGGCATCTTCGAGCGATGATGAATTCGAAGTAGGGGTTGTTTGTACTTGTGGTGATCTGTCATGTAATAACACATTTGTAACAACTGTAACGGTACCGGTGCACTGGATGACAAGGTTTTGCAACCTGTCTCTGTATCTGATGAACAAGAGAATTGCTCTCGAACCCATCAACTCTTCAGCAACCAGATTATTTTCTGAAATCTCGTGACCTCGTGCAAAGAGCTCTTCGCCACTCATCGTGGCATTTACAAATTACAATGATGAAGTTTATTGATGACCGGCGCAATTCCTGTGACCCGTTTCAGCTCATGCTCGAGCTAATGAGCAAATTTCTTCTGCTACCAGCAACGGAAGTATACAAGTGATACTACCGTACCCTACATGCGCCGCCCTCTGCCAATTTCACAAACCTCGATACTTCTTGGCCTTCAAGTTGGTGAGGGCAGGGATGCAGAGACAGCATTGGCGCACCTATGGCTTGTCACGGATATTCCTACTGACAGCAATCTCCCTGTGAATATTTACAACTCTTCCGTTCGTAAGTATGATTCCAACCCTCTAACTGCAGGTTCCCTCAAGTACAACTTGAATGTCTCACATGAGCGGTCTTGCCTCACTATCTCACGTGAAGGTGCGCGTTTATTTCCCAGACTTGTAACCTGACCTGCACATTCAGTACCATCTCTTCGAAGCTCCGGTGACATCTCAGTGGCACTAGGTGAGCATTGTCCCTGTCCTACTTACGACTGTGATTGTTTATTTATCTACCGCAGTAGTCCACAGTGCTCCATGTTTTTCATAAAACACCCTTCTGTTGTCTGTCATCTGCACGATGTAAGTTACACATACCTGACTTTCGTGTGCCAAGTGTTGTCCGCACCGCAATGTACTGTACTGGACATTCAGGCTGATTCTTGTCGTGCCACAGCCGATGTAGTCACCATGCAGCTGCCATGATTGGCGGTCCCATACGACAGTGAATACTATATTACGTGTGTCCATTTTAACCTGTACTAGTAGAATTTATGTAGTGATATAACTTATGATGCGTATGTGTCGGGCACTGGCACGCCCAAGCGTCGTGCTACAAGTATACCCATGTCCGAAGGCTCAAGAATGTGGGAACAAAGGTCATAACACAGATTACAAGGCATAGGCTCCCCGATGCTCTGAATACTGTGGCGGAAGTTCAATTATACTATTGTCGTCTGGCACAACATCATCAGCGTCGATATGCAAAATGATTCGGGGAGGTCGGTTGGCTGTTTGACCGGCCGCCGTTGCGGCTGTTTGCGCGCTAGCTGATGCCCCAGGTTGACTTCCAGGTGCTCCGTACACAGCTAAGCTGTCTGTGTCAGGGATCTGACGGGAGTTTTGTGCCTGATTTAAGGATGTGGGAAGTTCCGGTTTGGATCCAGATTGAATGGGTGGATCGTAAACAGGAGAGTCTGTGTTGGAGCTCTGGCGCGAATGTTGTGTCTGGTTGAATGATGAGGCAGGCGCGTCAAGCGCGAAGTTGCCCGTGGACGAATTGGTAAAGTCCGATTGAGTTCTCGGGCTGGGTTGAATGGATCGGGTGTATGGGAAAGGAGATTGTGACGGAACATCACTATAATGGCTGGCTTCGTGTTTTTGATCTGTATATGGCAATAGATGTGGATGGCTTGTTGTAGAAGACTGAATATCCGGAGAGCGAGACGCTCTCCGTCTACGCCACAAGCACATGCCGAGGATGATCAATGCAATGAGAACCGCCCCACCGCCGCCTGCCGCGCCTGCAACAAGAGCAACATTGCTGTGTGATGAATTACTTGATGTACTACTTGATGTACTACCTGATGGACTGCTTGATGGACTACTTGAACTAGACGACGGTGAAGCTGTGGACGTGGCCGATGTGCCTGAAGTAGATGACGGCGAGTTGGCGTTTAAGCACGAGGAATCACTCGACTGTGAGACCTGAGTTAGAGGAGAGTCGCCACCTTGGTTGCCCTGTGAGTCGGTGACAAAATATAAGACGTCCGTCCCTGCGCTAACGTCTACGATGAAGGCATAACTGTCGTTATTTGAATAGGATACGGTTGATCGACCACCAGGAATAAGTTGCTGTGGCAAAATAAGTAAATTGTTGTGATAGAATTGGTGATGATCTGACCACAATAGTAATGGGCGGTACTACAATACCATGAGTATCAAAGGTCGAAATGTTCAATTGACTGCAGTAGTGGTAGGTCAGTGCTACAAAAGTAGGCAAACTAAACTTACCTGCATTGCGTCGGTAGGACTGGCGGCGAATACGTAAACTCGAAAGGAACTGACGGATATGTGGTATTGCAGTTGTTGTTTGTAGTCGGATTCTTAACAGTTAATATGTCTGTCGTCCCACCCGAACCAAATCCGGTGGCATCAGACATAGTGAGTAGAAACTGTGCTCCTGTCGACAACGCCAATTGCGGTATTGAAAAAGAGCCTTCGCCATTGCTGAAGGCTGATGATGGTACCGAATAATTTTGATACACTCCAGCAGACTGGAAATAACAAAGATTAGTGCGCGATCAATGCGATTAAGGTGATAGCGCCAACGAACGGGATTTAAGAGTATCTCGAATGGTGCTTGCCCACCTGACAACCCCGATACAGTTCAGCGGGAGCGTAAAAAATATAATAGCTATGTGCTTACCAGTCCATGAGACGGTGAGAGGGCCGCATTGAGTAGGAGTCCCGACAGTCACGTTGAACGCATACGCAACAGATAGACAAGAAAAAATATATGTAAAGAAGCGAACGAGGCGCATACTCAAGAAATGAGGAAGATGGTAAGAGACGCAGATGTGCTCAAGAGATATCTTGAAATAGGGAATCAGGGCAGACTCGAGGTAAGGAGAAATTGCGTACTAGTAGATAATGCTGACCCGGTGAGAATCGGTCACCACATGATAGTCCCATGAGCAAAATATATACCGTTGGACAATGATATGAAACTGCTGCAAGGCTGTTCGTGATTATTTATACTACGCCACCATCGAATTCTCCTTGAGCTCCGGAAAAAAACAACTTTCGACGTTGGCAATGGTGGTAAGAGTAAGGGCTAATTAAGTCTTGCCTTTAGAATAAGCAGAAAGAGGTGAATGGGCGACTATGACGTACTTGTAGTGCTGTAATTCAATTGTCGCTGGGTAGTCGATGGACATTATGGACAAATATAACATCCTTTTGATTGACGCGCGACACCAAATCTATGGGTCTGAGATCTGAGATTCCGCATAAGTTCCGATGTTGTGGCCTAAGGATGTGTGTAGATCACCATGCTGCAAACACCAGCGCCAGTGGAAAAGGAATGCATCCGAAAGGACATCCCGTGGACTCGGAAGCATATGGTCTATCCAAGGAGTGTGTGCAGGTACCAGCAAACTCCCACGATGGGAATGGGGTTTTGCCGACGGATCCAAATTCCTATGTCAGAAAATTCCTATGTAGTGGCATCCTCACGTATTAATAGGGCTGCTCAATTCTTGGGCTCAGTTAGCTAGCTCAGTACAGGAACAAAAGCTACGCTAACCATTACAGCCATGAGGAACACCGCATCAAGTGAAATCAGTATACTGAAGCAATCAAGAAAACCAAGAAGGAACACTGGATCGATTGGCTCGGGGATCTATCGGGTAACGAAATCTGGACGGCTAACAACTACCTCACAGCCTCAGCAAGTGATGGCGGCCTATCATAAAGAATCCTCACACTCAAACAAGCTGAGGGAGTGAACCGATGATTCCTTGATATTGTAGCCGTGAGAACTATAGAAAGATACAATTTTGCTCCTGCGAAATAATATCATATATACTACGAGAAATTTGGATTGTAGATACATAGCCATCAATGCCTGTAAAGGCAGAATAACATGAGCAGTTCACGACGATGTGATCACATTCCTCCATTGCAACAGATAAGGAGTGATAGCTTACACCTCCCGAAATTTCATCGGTACCTGACGAATTCAACTACCCAGAAGCAGTCCCTATCCCAGTACCACTGACCTCCGACCAACTTCAGCGAAGTATCTCAAAGCTAAGCCCATACAAGGCGGCGATGCACACTTCATAAACACTTCATGATACTCTGCAAAACACGAGTTTTTGGAGAAGAGAGCATTAAAATTAGCGCGAGAATATCAATTTAAACTTGTGCACTTGGTAAACGTCTTGTGGTTATCTGGAAGATTTGGACCTTCACAAGCTTCACACCTGACTTGGACGCGATGAAACCCGCTTCTGAGGTGTTAACAGTGTCTGAGACATGTAGCTCAACCCTTCGGTTTTACTTCATATTACTTTCGGGTTAGAATTCCAGCGATATGTAGGTGTTCTCCCGATCATACGCAGGTGTAGGAACTTCATTTATGCATTGATCTTTCCCGTATAAAGCCAAGCATCACTATGTGATGATGGATAGCAGAATTATACGTATGTTTGTGATTGTGTACTATACATCGTCATATATACTCTTATCATCTTTCCTCCAGTTCACTGATGTCAAGCTGTAAAATATACGCGACATCTCACACTCACTGTCTCATCGCACATTGACCTTTTGCTGCCACATTTTACAGTACCATGGAACATAGTTTGGTGTTTTTCTCTCCTCCAGCAGATCCAAATCCTACACTTCATATATAAATTAAAAATAAGGTCGTACTTCCTAAGCTTTCGCTAAGTACATTAATGTCGTCATGGTCATGAGACGCTCGGAAAAAACATGTCACAAAGGTTCATTTATCCCAAATCAAAGTAGGAGCACGATACCCTTTGTACTTCATTATCGAAGACGAGACATTCCAATAAAAAAAAACGAATACGTTACGGGCATACCCATGTTCGAAGACTCGAGAACATGGGAACGTAGGTCATGACGCAGACTCAGATTACAAGGCACCGAGTCCCCGATGCTCTGAATACTGCGGTGGAAGTTCAACTAAACCATTGGCGTTTGGCATAACATCATCAGCATCGGTATGCACAATGATTTGGGTAGGAGGTTGGTAGGCTGTTTGACCAGCTGCCGTTGCAGCTGGTTCCACGCTAGCCGATGCCATAGATTGACTTCCAGATGCGGGAGGGATGCTGACTGCGGCATTGCTGGCAGAGGCTGATTGGGATTCGGGTGGAGTAAGGTAGACAAGTTCTGTCTTCTGTGGTAATGGCGGCGCTTGTCGAGGCCCCGCAGCCATATACTCGACGGGTGTCACAGTTGACGTTTGGGCGTCTCCATAGACAAAAAAGTCTGTGTTAGAGCTCGTGTGCGAAGGCTGAGTCTGATTGAAGGGTGTGGGAGGGTCCCTGACCGCCAAGTCGGCAACAGGCGCATTAATAGGGCTTGGTTGGAATCCAGATTGACTGGGTGGACCAAGGTAGCTACCATTACCTGTCTCCCATGGTAATGGCAATGGCGCTTCAGAGATGGTAGTCATTCGTCTGTCAACAGATGACGTGGTAGCAGAACTTCGAGCATCCCCATACGCAGTAAAATCTGCGTTTGAGCTCTGGTGTGAATGTAGTGTCTGATTGAATAGTGTGGGATGCTCATTGACTGTGAAGTTTCCGGTAGATGCATCGAGAGGGGGTGATTGGCTGCCGGGTCGAACAGGTGGGGAATAGCCAGCAGGGTATTGTAATGGGTAATTCGGTGACATTGGTTGAGACATTTGGTTGTACGCGGATGTCATTGCCGAACTTCGAGAATCGCCACGAACAAGAGAGTCTGTGTTGGAGCTCTGGCGCAAATGCTGTGTCTGGTTTAATGATGAGGGAGGGGCACCAAAATTGCCCACAGACGAATTGGTAAAGTCTGATTGGGTTCCCAGGCTGGGTTGAATGGGACGGGTATGGTAGCTGGTGGAATTTGTCTTGTATGACAAAGGGGGTTGCGGCAGAACGTCATTATAAGAGCTGGCTTCGTGTTTTGGATCTGTACGTTTCAGTTTACGTGAATAGCTTGTTGTAGAGGACTGAACGTCCGGAGAGCGAGACGCTCTCCGTCTACACCGCAAGCACATGACGAGGATGACCAATGCTATAAGGACTGCCCCCCCACCACCGCCTGCTGCACCAGCAATGAGAGCAACATTGCTGTGCGATGAACTACCTGTTGGATTGAGACTGCCTGAACTAGATGTCGGTGAAGCCGTCGTCGTGACCGTGATACCTGCAGTGGATGACGGCGAGTTGGAGCTTAGGCACGAAGAATCACTCGACCCTGAGATCGACTGAAATTCAGAGATACCACCTTGTCTGCCCGTGGAGTCGGTGACAAAATACAAGACGTTCGTCCCTGCGTTAACGTCTACGACGAAGGTAGAAGTGTCACTATTCGCATAGAATATGTCTGGCTGTGCGCCAGGAATAAGTTGCTGTGGCAAGATAAGTAGGTTTTTTAATTAAATTGGTGATGATCTGACCACAATAGTAATGGGCAAGACTACAGTGCCAGTGGTCGAAATGGTCAAATCACTACAGTAAGGTAGGGTCAGTGCCACAAAGGTAGGCGAACCAAACTTACCCGCATTGCGTGGGCGGGGTTGGGGACGAAAAACCAAACATAAAAGGAGGCGACGAAGGTGTAGAGTTGCAGTTGTTGTTTGTAGTCGGATTTCCAACAGTTAATTCGTTTGACGTAACACCCGAACCAAATCCGGTGGCGTCAAACACAGTGAGTAGAAATTGTGTTTTTGTCGACAACGCCAATTGCGGTATGGAATAAGAGCCTTTGCCATTGCTGAAGGCTGATGATGGTACAGAATAATTCTGATACATTTCGAATGCCTGAAAAGCACAAAGATTAGCGTTCGATGCACCTGAGACGATAGCGATGACAAACGGGAGCTAAGAGTATCTGAAATGGTGCTTGCCCACCTGACAACCCCAATAGAGTTCAGCGGGAGAGTATCAAGTGTATTAACAATGTGCTTACCAGTCCATGAAACGGTGAGAGGATCACACTGAGTGGGAGTCCCAACAGTCACACTAAGCGCATGGGCAACAGAAAGACAAGAAGTAATATACGTCAAGAGGCGAACGAAGCGCATACTCGAGAAATGAAGAAGATGGTAAAAGGAGACCCAGGTGTAGTCAAGAAATATCTTGAAAAAGGGAGTCAGGGAAGACTCGAGGTGAGGGGAAATTGCGTACTAATACATAACGCTGACCCGGTGAGAACCAGTCACCACGTTATAGCCCAATAAGCGAAATAATGTTGGACAATGACATGAACTTGGCGCAAGGCTGTTCGTGATCATTGATACTACACCACCATCGCATCAATACCCTCCCACAAGTTTCCTTGAGCTCTGAAAAAAAACTTTGAGTTTTTGCAACACGGTAGCAAGAGCGAGGGCTTGAGACGTGCCCTATGGATTTCATTGAACAAGTAGAAAGAGGTAGATGGGTGACTATGACGTACTTATAAATCCAGGCAATCAGTGAAGTGTCGCTGGACAGTCGATGGATAAATATATAACACGCTTTGATTAATATTGACCGCGATACCGAATCTTTGGGTCCAAGGCAATGATGTGTAGATCATCGTGCCGCAAACGCCGTCACGGTGTGCGATGTTATCACCATTCTGAACCGGCTTACCAGCAGACTCTCACGTCTGGTGGGAAGAGGGTTTTGTTGATGGATCCGTGTCAGAAAATTGCTATGCTAGCATCAAATGATGCTCATGCATCGCCACACATATGCAGTGCTCAAGGTGCAGAATTATGGTACTCCAAGTATGTTTTGAAAGGTCGCTTGAACATCAGCTAAACGCTTTCAACTCCCGGCGGCTAAGTGTGATGAAAAGAACGGACAGATTGTTCCCGGAACTAGCGGACTCTCAACTTGAGTTATCTTGCGTTTGTCAACAGTTATGTTTCCTGTTTTCAGCCTTGTTTATTTTACCATCGCAGTCTTGTAACTAGCAATTTATCTCTTCCCTTTCTGAGGATCGACATCAGAGCTATAACAACAGACTTAGGGTGTTGCTGACACTGAGTGTTCTTATGCGAAAACCACATGGCGTCCACCCGAACTAAAGCCATGCGTACCAAACGTGGCAGCCATACCTATTATGCACTGAATCGCCGACTCTACTCGGCGCTACTCGAGGCTACTCTTTCTGTTCTCTTGGATGTCTGGTATCGCTGTTCTTCCCCCATCACCTAGTCTCGCAGGGTTTGGTCCAGGCACTCACAGCGGAGTGTCTCGACCTATCGATCCTTCCTTGGATTCTCCGACTATGTACAATAGCATTTCATCTTTAGGATCTGTTCTGGAGATCAAGGAACATGCTAAAAGCATTGCGACACGCAGTAAAGGTTTTAGTGCCAAAGCACTCATTAGTTCGGCCCGTTTCCAAATAGATCTGGCTCGATTGAGGGACGTCGCTCGGGACACAAAGGCAGCTCTGCATGCCTTCTACGTCGCAGCTAGCCTTCTTACGACTTATATGAACCACCCCAGTTATGCCGTAGACAGGACCAAAGGGAACCCAATTCACAATGAGTTCCTACAGTTCTTCCAGGTTCGCACTATGTCTTTAGTGTAGATAGAGTACTATCCAATGATATTTTCCACAGGAAAACAGGGATTCTCTGAACCGTATCAAAACACTCGAGGCGGAGCTTCGCCTTGAGAGATCGACCACAACGTGAACGCTGCGCCCAACAGATTGTCCTTTCGTATATATTGACTCTTCTTTCCGCTTGTATCCAGTATGACATCGCTCGCGGATCGGGTGAAGATGCTTGGTCAAAATGGACTCATCAACCCCAAGACAAAACGTTATTCGCGGGAAGTTCCCCCTGCGGCTCACTTGCAATTCACCTCTTCCAATAGCAAAAACCCACCTTTTTCCGCCCAGAGTCCATCTTCATCCCCCATTCCTCAGGGCTATTCTGCAGGTGACGTAAATGAGCAGGGAAATGTTGCCTTCAAAGCCAAACAATACACGGAAGCCATCCGATTGTATACTAAAGCTATCGGTATGATCCAAAAAACACAGCACACCTCTCCTTCCTCACTCATAGACATATCTTTCCAGATATCAACCCAATGAAACCATCATATCTCATAAATCGTGCAGCCTCTTACATGGCTTTAAAGTGTTTCCGCCCAGCACTATCAGATTGCCAACAAGCAGCTACACTCCAATCCTCAGAACCCTCTCCAAAGACCCTCATCCGTCTCGCACGTTGTCAACTCGCACTTGGTTTATCAAAGCCTGCATTATCAACTCTACGCTCTGTCCTCAATCTCGAACCTACAAATACAGGTGCTGCACAACTGAAAGGCAAAGTCCTCGAACTAGAAACTCATTTACGTAATTTCGAGTCTTCCCGCACACGCAAGGAATGGGGCATGGCATGCCTCGCATTAGATAAATGTCTACAAAGCATCAGATCTGAAGGCGGCGAGATACCAACTCAGTGGCGGCTATGGAGAGTCGAACTCGAGCTCTCTAGAGGGAGCATGGATGCTGCCAAGATTGCTGCAAAGCGAGTCTGACCTATCACCACTGATCTCTCATTGACAATCTTCCAGCGATACTCTTCTATTAGAACCCAACTCACCAGAAGTGCTCGCACTTTGTGGTCTTGTGTTCTTCCTCAGCGGTGAACTATCCCAAGCACTACAACACGTGGCTTCGGCGCTTCGCCTTGATCCTGGACACGAGCCCGCATATCGCCTGCGCAAACGCGTAAAAGACGTAGAGCGCCTCAAGGAAGAGGGAAACACGGCCTTCAAAGGTAGCAGACTCCAAGACGCAATCGCACGATACACAGAAGCGCTCGACGTATGTTTTTCTCACTCCGCTAACTCATGCTCACACTAATACTTTACTTCAGCGAATAGGCGAAATCGAAGAAGAAGGTAAAGGTGGTCAAATCCGCGCCACCATCCTTTCAAATCGCGCTACGACATTCGTAAAGGTACATCCCCTCCACTGCCTCACTCACACCACGTTCTCACATCATTCGCAGCTCAACAAATACGAAGAAGCACTCCTAGACACAGAGGCCTCTCTCGCACTCTACCTCGCCTCCTTCAAGGCCCTCCGCACACGCGCACGCATCAACCTCCATTTCGAGAACTTCGATGCTGCAATCGCTGATTTCAGAACGTCGATGGAACAAGCGAAAATTGAAGGTGCAGATGCAGATGTTAGGGCACTGATGAGCGAGCTCAAGAAAGCGCAGGCTGCGCTTAAGAGGAGTAAAACGAAGGATTATTATAATATCCTCGGTACGTCTTTCTCTTCTTTGTGCTGGAAGTGGGTGTTATGATTGACTATGACCGTGTATCTCTCAGGCGTTGCGAAAGACTGCACCGAAGTCGAAATCAAGAAAGCCTACAAGCGCGAAAGCCTTAAGCACCATCCAGACAAAGGAGGCGATGAAGAAAAATTCAAACTGGTTGTAGAAGCGCATGCAGTCCTCAGCGACCCCCAACGGCGTGAACGCTATGACATGGGCTAGGACGAGGACAGACAGACGCATGATGGGATGCGCGGCTGGGGCGTTTAATACGGCTGATGTGGCCGAGATATCTAATCAGTTTCAAGGTGTTTGGTGGAGAGCAAGGGGGCAGTTTCTATTTCGTTCGGGCAAATGAGTTTCATTGAGTGATAATTCTTTTTGTGTTTGCGTTGGATTTGACGGGACATCTATGTAGTATATGTATCGTAGCAGAGCGCGGGGATCAGCTTACCATCAGATTTTTGAACAAAATTCTCAATTGAGTTGCGCCGCTGAACGTTCAACTTTGAGCTCCCCTAGTGAGTATGTAATTTATTATGGTACGTCCCGAATCCTGATGCCCGTGCTCTCCAAGGTCTGAAAGGACAACGGCAAGATCAATCATTTGCACTGATAATTGTATTTTCGCTGTGCTTACTAGCAGCACCTTCACACCTTCAAGTCTCAGCGCATTTTGCTGTCTCTCTACGCTCGACCTCTCGCCTACGTACGTACATGGACTTTGTAAAAGGGCAGAAGAACTCTCACCCAGAATGTCTGTCATTCCCAACAAAATGGACGTTCCAGGAAGACGATAGTACGTGGCTGTCTCTTCTCTTAGGGGGTCGGGGAAGCGCATGAGCGCATTTTTCTCTCATGACGTGTTCCCGACGACTGAATACATATCCTGCGTCCTACTCGTCGAAGATGTTCCTTGAGACCCGATTTGATACCCATCATCATGGTAGTAATCCATGTTATTTACTGGTCTACAACACCCTCGTGCCAATAATTTTGGACAGCGAAGGACGAAAGGGACATGTAATTTTTACTCATCGAAAGCCAAGGTGATGTCAATTTGTAAACCCGTTGCTGTCTTACTCCTGAAAATTCTACTGGACGACAAGAGTTGCAATAAATGGTAAGTAAAGAAGTGACGAGACTTTAGTCCAATACATATATTGTACCAGTATCATTTTTAAAGGACGAATGGGACAAATGCAAACCGCTCAGAGATCCATAAACATCGAAAGAAACAACATACGACTATAATATTTCTATGGTCCTGATGTCCATCAAGTCTTCAACAGAATGCACATCGTTGATCTGTCCAATGATATCATGGTCCGACGCGATCCTTTTGTATTCTCCACTGCGCTGCTGCGCAAGCAAAAATGCACGAAAAGACTGCCCAAGGCGAACAAGCAATCGCAATGCTCGTGATTCTATATCAACCACATCTTCTTCTACAGGATGGTCACTGGACCAGTCATCCGATGGGGAAGAGGGTGGCGTGCAATCACCCTCCACGAATTCAGGCAGTTCTGCAAAGTCAGGTAGCTCGAGGAGAGACCGATCCCAGGGACGGACAAGGACGAATTTTCGCTGAGTGGGTCTTGCCGGCGAGAACTGGACCAGGGTCTCTTGGGTGGTAATAAGCAAGTCGCGAAGCCCGTCTGCCTTCACTCCATACGTAAAATGAGTTTGCGGGACTGGACTAGTACGCATCCGCCTGATTTCCCTCACATTGAATGCAATGCAAGGCAGATGCAGTCTTTGTGCTGCGAAGCGAGGGGCGCTCACATTGTAGAGCAGGGTATAAAGTTTCGAAGCGAGATCAGTAGCCACCGTCTTTCGCAGCGAAGAAACTGATGACTGAATCTCATCTTCGAGTAGGGGTGGTGGCTTGCATGGTGGAGCTTCGTATGAAGTGATGGAGACTGGTAGACAGCTATTGAACTCTGACGGTTTTCCGACCCAATCGAGACAAGTGATGTCACCCGATCGAGCCACAATCTCCTGCAGGAGCCGCCCGAGAGCCTTGTCCTGCTTCTCGCCATAATCCACAGGCAGGCGAACACCAAAGATGCCAAATAACGAGTATGCGATGTCTTCCTGACGTGTGGTAACGCGGGTTGACGCCCAATGGAGTTTCTCTCGGGCGTCATTCATACTGGGGCGGAAGGCAGTAATGGTTGGTCGGTCTATGCCTGTTGCGCCCTTTAACTCCTGCATGATCACAGCGGACTCCTTGTGGTTAGGAGTGCGATCATCAAGATAAAGAGTCCAATTGTTCTGATAAAAGAGAATGACTTTGGGAGCTATGAATTCTTGCACCGTCCATCCGCGCGTATTCCAAGCGCTCTTTGCCAGTGCGCCAGACTTTGATGAAGGCGGAACATCCGACAGGTAAACAATTGTGAGTGCAGAGTGGTGATACCAGAGGAACATGGAATTAACCGATTCTTGGAGTTCGACATTGTTGCTCTTATCGATGCAGCATGTATCGCTCCATGCCCACTTATACCCCGCATCACGAGCAGTGTTGCAAAAGGACCGCAACTTCGTCATGCCACCAATCGAATCCAACTCCGAGTTATACACGCTTCTACCCCGGATGTCATGTAACAGTGGCTCCTTCCCTTCCCACCTGTGTGATAGTGTGGCATATTGGAGATACGTCATCACCACTTCTTCGATGTGCTTCATGGGGAGGTCTTGATGCGTGATTGTTGATGAGACAAGCTCCTTATATTCTATGCTCATTTTGAAAGCGCTTATCTGTGCCTCTCGATCGCATAAGAGACCGGTGGTGGTGTCGAGTATACGCAGCGGGACATTGTCGAGTTGGGCATCGATGACCCATCGAATAGCATGTTCTACTTCAAAAATTTGGAGATGCTGCTGGCACAGCTCTAGATAAAGAGTTAAACATGTTGGTGAATGCGTTATTCGAAGGCTTACTTCGTGTCTGAATGTTGGATGGATTGTCCAGATTGGAGATCATCGTGTGGATGGTTTGTATCGCTTCATCATAGCGTCGTGCACCGTGAAGCGCTGCGTGTTTCAAATTGTATCCAACACAGGACAAAGAGTCGAGTTCAATGACCTGGATGTCGCTAGTGAGCATTGATTATGAAATGATAGATGCCAACGCACCTTCTGCGCATCGAGAAGTGCCTCCATCCATAGCATATTCCCCAACTTTGCCTTACTACGATTTGCAAAGAGGATATGAGATGCAGAATTCACGTTGATTGCCGCCGAGTACAGGTCAATAGCCCTGTCATAATCTCTCGCAGTGAAGGCAGTATCTCCGTTGGTAGCACAGAGCGCACTGCATTCTTGTTTGAAAGCTGAGCGAAATATGGGTAAATATGGTAGCCTCAGATGACGTCGCTGAAAACTTGCCGTTGGACCAATCGAGGCAGCTGGCCTTCGCAGATTCGTCGATGGTGTCCATCATGTATCTGTGTGCTTGGAGGGCTTCATCAGGTTTACCTGCCGAAAGGAATGCCTGGCACCGTTTCTGGTGGGAAGTGAGACACAAAGATTCGAGATCCCAGCCGAAAAGCTGGACAAAGCACTCAGTTATGAAAAGCACCATGTATACACTGTTCTGACGAACCATGGTCAATTCTTCGTATAGCCAATAAATACATTTCGTTGAGATAACGGTAGAATTGACAGCAGCAGTGAAGTGGTCAGCAGCTTCGTCGTAACGTGTGCCGTCGAAGGCATTGATTCCAAGCTGAACGCGTAGATGTGTCTAATGTACGAGTTGCAAAGGTCAGTGACTATGACCAAGCGTGGCTGCATGACACTTACTTCGACGACACGACACCCGAGAAGATCAGTATTTGGACAAGCGGCAGCCAGCTCTTTGATGAGCAGCATTGCTTCCTCATGTTGATCTGCGCTGAAGAGGGTAATGGCCTGGAACACGCAATGAAACAGAGAATATGCGAGACAGATTAAAGTTACCTTGATTAAGAGCAGAAAATGATCGGTTTCTGAACTGTGGTTGGTGAACATGGATGCGATGTCAAACGCTATCCTCGCCTCCCTGACGTGGCCTTTTCCGCAGAGGGCAATGCCCTTGGAGATGTAGCCTATCAACGAGGACTGAATGCTGATGGACTGTGTCGCGAATGAAAGCAAGCATTGAGTAAGAGGACCATGATGGGTCAGTATAGCTCACCTTGGTTGCATCATCAAGGGCAAGGTCCCAGGCGTGTTTTCGGGACATAATGAATGAGCGATGGGCATATGAAGTATAGTTGTTCGGGTCGGTGCGAATCTCTTGGGTGAGTAACCCCTCAGCGGCGTCCAGGTCCCCAGCTACACATGCATCGCGGGCTGTCGTGATGGCCAGTATCTGCACAAAGGATGGTCTAATTGTGGTACATGAGTCAAAAATAGAAACTCACCTTTGAATTGGGTACTACCCACTCTGAGATCATTTTATCATATCCTCCACTAAGGATGTGCTTGCCATCCAAGGAGAAAGCGACAGATTGCGGCGGGGATGAGTGCTTAAAGATGGCGATGGTTTGTTGATCTGAGAACCGCCAGAGACGGACATGATTGTCATAAGATGCAGAAGCAACGAGAGTACCAGAGGGATGAATAGCAATGGAGTGGATAGCACTAGCATGACCTTCCCAGGGATGACCGACCTTCTGCCAGGTCAATGGATCCCACTCTAGTATGGTATAAATCAAAATGTCTGCTGAAAGAAGGCGTGTGCCATCGGGCGTCCACACGAGCGACAAGCTAAAACCCCCAAAAGATGCGACTTGTTTCCTTGTGCCTGGATTATAAATTTCGATATTCTTGAGTGTTGCGATGGCAAGAAGTTCACCAGAAGGCGAATATCGAACACAGTAGACACGATCACCACACTTGATTGGTTCTCCTTGCATCTGCCACGTTTTGGTACACCAAAACGTCACTGACTTGTCCCATGAACCAGTAGCAAGCACCGCACCATCTGGAGAAAAATCCACCGAGTGGATTTGATTGGAGTGGGCTTTGATAGGTTCGATGAGGGATTCGCCAGTTTCACCGTGCCAGCCAATAATTTCTCCATTGTCATCACCGCTTGCTATTATTTGACCATCTTGTGATACCGCCAATCCCAACACCATATTGCTATGCCCCTCCATCTTCTTCAACACAACGCCTGTCTCCAAGTCCCACAGACAAAGTGTCGAGTCCAACGAGCCCGTAACCATTCGTCGCTTATCGGGGAAAACTGCAACTGTCCATATGGTATCCTCATGATCCTCAAAAGTTCGAATGGGTGTAGTGCTTGGAATGAGTTGTGACATTTTACTGGAGGTTGATGGTGTCGACGGATTGTAGGTGTCTTTAAGCTACAGAGGTGCGTGTATTGTACGCTTTTATGCTGCTTCCCCACGCCAACCCATTTCGTGTCAGACGAAATTATGGTCATGCGAAGGTGTCCCACGAGCCCGTAACCATTTGTCGCTTATTGGGGAAAACTGCGATTGCATCTTTATGATCCTTAAAAGTTCAAATGGGTGTTGTGCTTGGAATGAGCTGTGACATTTTACTGGAGGTTGATGGTGTTGATGGTTTGTAGGTGTCTTTCTTTAGGCTGCAGAGGTGCATGTATTGTATGTGCTTTACCACGCTAACCCAGTTCATGTCCATAGACACCCAGGGTAGTTCGCCTCCCTTCCAACAACAATATTTCAAGTTGCTACACATTCCTTGACAGCGTTGTGTACATGCGTCCGACTCATGTCTCCGCAGCTTCCAGAATATATCTCCTCCCATCCAATGGTGATAGTACAAGTCATGTTACTTATCTGTACGTCTATAGTGATCCTTACATCATGGTGAAGCTTTCAACAGATGGAGCTACAGTACACTATCTCATAATGCATAACATCGGGACCCCCTTCGACCCTATGCATTATGAGATTTATGCATTAGTACATGTGTCACATGTGTGACAAATTGTGACAAATTGTGACACCGTGCGGTAAAGCAGCTGGCACAAGTACATACTACATATCTAATAAAAGTAAGCATCTATTGTAGTCTGTGTTGAGTGTAGAAACTCCTCATGTCGCAGCTCAGCATGGAAAAGATGGATCTGTTTCAACAATTCAAGTGGAAGTGTCGAGTCAGCATTTCCAAACTGGAGGCAAGCCCTTTTGAAATTCGAGCTGCTGACACAGTGCAAGTTTGCCACAGAGGCTGTTGGGTGTGCATCAACATATGCAAAAACTGTTAACTAATCACTGAGAGTGAGGTTTTGACGTGCTGTGTGCACTGTAGCTGGTTGTGCTGAAGGTAGTGAAGTATTTTTGACCTTGGTTTTTTTTTGCTGTCTCTGGTATGGTGGTGTATCTCGAGGTTTGTGTTTCCGAGCAGACTCGGACATGGTGGATGGTAATTGATTGCTTACTTTGGTAATGTAGTATGAATAAAATGCATAGTCTGACCCGAACAAGCATCACCAATATGACTCAACCAGCCAAAAATGCTATCTCATAATGCATAATGGTCCCACAGGTTTATGCATTATGGTTCAATTTCTCACTGGCCCATGGTGGGACCTTCCGAAGTCGATGCATTATGAGATAGTGTACTGTACTCGTCAAAATTAATGTCAACTTTTGAATTTGAACCTGTATATAGCACCACATGAAATTAATTGCCCTCTTACTAGCATGAGGAGGTCAGCTTTCCTGTCCGCTAACATGACCACCCTCATCAAGGACTTCAATGATAGGCAGGGCCTCCACAATATCCGGCGGAGCCCCAAATATCCTCATCTCCACCCTCTCTCGACCCTTCCGTTTCTTCCTCGGTCTCTCACTATCCCGATCACAGTGTTTTTGATGCGCAACAGTGAGCGACAATTGGAACTCTTCTGTTCATTGGTTTTCTTCTCCTTCTGTCTTTTGGTTCGGACATGAAGGTAGGCTCAAACGCAACCAGGTCGACATCTTCCACGGTACCATTCGCTGGTTCGGATGCCTTGACATTCAGGCCTGGTTCAGACGGCAGGGGGCTCATCCACCTAATTGACATTGTCCATGCGATACGGCTTCAATTGGATATAGATCGATGTCAAACTGAAATACCAATATTAATTCCTCTAAGCGCAGAAATACGACCAGCCCCGCCCATGTCCACCCGCACTACTACTGACTGATGTTGTGGACCGGGATCCGGTTGGGTAGTATCGAGATCTTTATCTTCATAAGGTACGATGTCCGGGTCTTTGCCAGGAGCATCCGCAGCAGTATTACGCTGTAGATCACGCGGGTGCAGATGTTAACAAAGTCGTCTATTTTCAGAAAGCTATGAAGTCGCTATTCCACTTTCGCACTCTGGCAGTTAACTAAAGGTAAATTTGACTGATTGGCGATCCAAGCTGGCAGACGTTTCATCGTAGCATTTATAATGATGAAGTCTATCAATGATCGACGCGATGATCCCTGTGACCCGCTTCAACTCGTGCTCGAGCTCATGAGCAAATTGCTACTAGGAACCGAAGTGTATAAGTGACACGACCGTACACTCCCTACATGTGTGAACCCCAGACGAGCATACATACATTTTTCTGTTGTCGCTACCCTTGCGGACCCTCCACCAATTTCACAAATCTCGAAACTTCCTGGCCTTGGTGAGGGCAGGGATGCAGAGACAGGATCGGTTCTGTCATGGATATTCCTATTGACAGCAATCTCCCGTGAAAATATATATACCACTCTTCCCTTCGTGACTATGTTTCCAACTCCCCTAACCGCAGGTTCCCTCAAGCACAATGTCTCATCTTGCCTCACTAGTTTATGTGAAGACGAGAAACTTGCAAAAGTGCGTGTTCGTTCACAATGGTTTCCCAGACTCGTAACTTGGCGCGCACTTTCAGTACTATCTCTGGTGACCTCTCAGTACCCAGTAACTAGTCTGAAGCTGCGAAATCCATGCAACATGTCATGCTCACTGTCTCATCGCACATTGATCTCTTGCTGTCATGTTGTACGTACCATAGAACCGAGTTTTGTGTTTTTTCTCTCCTCCAGCAGATCCAGATCATATATAAATTACAAATAAGACCGTACTTCCTAAGCTTTCGCTAAGTTAATGTCATTATGGTCACGAGACGCTCGAAAAGAACATATCACAAAAGTTCACTTATCTCAAATCAAAGTAAGAACACGATACCCTTGTAATTCATTATCGAAGACAAGAAAAAAAAACGAATACGTTACGGGCATACCCATGTTCGAAAACTCGAGAACATGGGAACGTAGGTCATGACAGACTCAGATTACAAAACACCGAGTCCCCGATGCTCTGAATACTGCGGCGGAAGTTCAACTAAACCGTTAGCGTTTGGCACAACATCAGCAGCGTCGGTATGCACAATGATAGGAGGTTGGTAGACTGTTTGGCCAGCTGCCGTTGCGACTGGATCCGCGCTAGCCGACATCATGGATTGACTTCCAGATACGGGAGGCTTGTTGACTGCGACCTTGCCGGCAGAGGAAGAGGCTGATTGGGATTCGGGTTGAACGGGTGGAGTAAGGTAGACAAGTTCTGTCTTCTGTGGTAATGGCGGCGCTTGTCGAGGCCCCGCAGCTATATACTCCACGGGTGTCACAACTGATGTTTGGGTGTCTCCATAGACAACAAAGTCTGTGTTAGAGCTCGTGTGCGAAGGCTGTGTCTGATTGAAAGGTGTGGGAGGTTCCCTGACCGCCAAGTCGGCGGCAGGCCCATTAATAGGGCTTGGTTGGAATCCAGATTGACTGGGTGGACCAAGGTAGTTACCATTACCTGTCTCCCATGGTAATGGCAATGGCGTTTCAGAGATGGTAGTCATTCGTCTGTCGGCAGGTGACGTAGCAGCAGAACTTCGAGCGTCTCCATAGGCAGCAAAGTCTGTGTTTGAGCTCTGGTGTGGATGCGGTGTCTGATTGAACAGTGTGGGATGATTGTTGACTGCGAAGTTTCCGGTAGATGTATTAAGAGGGGGTGACTGGCTGCCGGTTCGAATAGGTTGGGGGTAGCCAACAGGGTATTGTGAAGGATAATTCGGTGACATTGGTTGAGACATTTGGTTGTGCGCGGATGACATTGCCGAACTTCGAGCATCCCCATGAACAAGTGGGTCTGTGTTAGAGCTCTGGCGCAAATGTTGTATCCGGTTGAATGATGAGGGAGGGGCACCAGCTTCGAAATTGCCCACGGACGAATTTGTCAAGTCCGATTGAGTTCCCAGGCTGGGTTGAAGGGAGCGGGTTTGGTAGTTGAAGGAATTTGTCTTGTATGGGAAAGCGGGTTGTGGTGGAACGTCATTATAAGAGCTGGCTTCGTGTTTTGGATCTGTACGTTTCAGTTGACGTGGATAGCTTCTTGTAGAGGACTGAACGTCCGGAGAGCGAGACGCTCTCCGTCTACACCGCAAGCACATGACGAGGATGACCAATGCTATAAGGACTGCCCCCCCACCACCGCCTGCTGCACCAGCAATGAGAGCAACATTGCTGTGCGATGAACTACCTGTTGGATTGAGACTGCCTGAACTAGATGTCGGTGAAGCCGTCGTCGTGACCGTGATACCTGCAGTGGATGACGGCGAGTTGGAGCTTAGGCACGAAGAATCACTCGACCCTGAGATCGACTGGACTTTAGAGACACCACCCTGTCTGCCCGTGGAGTCGGTCATAAAATACAGAACGTTCGTTCCTGCGTTAACGTTTACAGGAAAGCTAGGACTTTCGCTATTCGAATAGAATACGTCTGGTTGTGCGCCAGGAATAAGTTGCTGTGGCAAGATAAGTAGATTTTTTTTGATAGAATTGGTGATGAACTGACCGCAATAGTAACGGGCATGACTACACTGCCGATGATCGATATGGTCAAATCACTGCAGTAGTGGTAGGGTCAATGCCACAAAAGTAGGCGAACCAAACTTACCTGCATTGCGTCGGCTGCGACGACAACGAAAACTCAAAGGGAGGTGACGGAGTTGTAGGATTGCAGTTGTTGCCTGTAGTTGGATTCCCGACAGTTAATAGGGTTGTCGTCCCACCCGAACCAAATGCGGTGGCATCAGACATAGTGAGTAGAAACTGGGTTCCCGTTGACAACGACAATTGTGATATTGAATAAGAGCCTTTGCCATTACTGAAGGCTGATGATGGCACAGAATAATTCTGATACTGTTCAAAGGCCTGGAAAGGAGACATTAGTGCGCGATCGATGCGCTAGAGACAATAGCGCCGACGAACGGGACTTAAGAGTATCTGAAATGGTGCTTCCCCGCCTGACAACCCCGATAGAGTTCAGCGAGAGCGCATAAAATGTACTAGCTATGTGCTTACCAGTCCATGAAACGGTGAGAGGATCGCATTGAGTGGGAGTCCCAACAGTCACGCTGAACGCATGCGCAACAGAGATACAGGAAGTAAAATACGTCAAGAAGCGAACGAACTGCATACTCGAGAAATGAAGAGGATGGTAAGAGGAGACACAGGTGTAGTCAAGAAATACCCTGAAAAAGGGAATCAGGGATTTTTATGAAACTGAATGGTGAATTTGCGAGGTGAGGGGAAGTTGCGTCCTATATAACGCTGACCCGGTGAGAATCGGTCACCACAATATAGCCCAATGAGCGAAATACTGTTGAACAATGACACGAACCTCAGGCTGCCGCATGGCTGTTCGTGATCATTTATACTACGCCACCATCGGATTCCTCCACCCGCAAGTTTTCTTAAGCGCCAAAAAAAGACTTTCGATGTTTGAAGCACGGTAACAAGAATGAGGGCTTAAATCATGCCCCTATGCTTTCATACAATAAGTAGAAAGATGTAGGTAGGTAACTATGACGTACTTACAAACTCAGGCATTTAGTGCTGTAATCTGTAATCAGCGTCACTGGGTACGTAGTCGATGGCTAAATATAACATACTTTTAATTGACGCGCGACACCGAATCCTCGGGTCTAAAGATCGGACATTCCGCATCCAAGTTAAGATGTCGTCTCTACGTTGGCCGGTAAAGCAGTGGCTCTGAATGGATACACGAAGGATGTGGCAACGGTGTGTAGATCACCATGCCGCGAAGGCTGTTGCTAGCAATATTCGATTGGGGCGAGTGGGGGTTGACGTGAGGAGGAATGCATCCGAGAGGATACCCCGTGAAAGTATGCACCGATTCAAACAGTCTATTCAAGGAGTATACTGTCACCTGTACTGTTACCACTCCGCAACTATTCGGGTGCTAACTTGCAGGCCCAGCCGTGGCGAAAACTAGGTACCAGCAGTCTGAGTGTCCCCGACTCCCACGTTAGAGTCGGAGGAGGTTTTTCCGACAGCCTCGGAGCGTATGGATGACCATGCTGGACAATAACGAAAAAGAACCAAAATTAACGTTTTGCATAGAAAAGTAGCGTAGTTTGCAAAAAAAAAAAGTGAGGTAAGGGACATCAATCAGGTGTTTTACCAATTGATGAGTCATCTCAACATCTCATGGATGATAGCCGAAAGCACCCAGACCCCGTTAATGTATTTTTCTCGGTTATTAATGAGATGCATAATTAAATGACGGTATAGACTGCGAGAAATCTCCCATAATGCTCATGTAAAATTTCAGGGCTACCCCTGCTGGTTCAACTACCAATAGGTATGATGTTACATTCCCACAGCGCCCGGGTTTCATTTTATTCACCCTACTTTTCAACTTTGGTCGCGGTCTACTCTTTCGCAAGACACCCTGGCATGCTAGGTTAATGGGACGTCAGAGTCCGTCTCATGCCGCTCGAACCCCGGCGGCGTCCAACACACACAATCTGCGAATGTCGTACTGACATACACGCAGTCGTCTTGTGCATGCGTGTCCCAAATGCTGATAATAAGACGAGGCGCGAGAATAAATGGCATTGTATCACTGAAAAGCTCTGAGAGATTCATTGCCGGGGTCTACGAGTGTACATGTTAGTTGATATCTGTATAATTTTAGGAGTATCGCGTCATACTGGAATGTGAGCCCATAATATCACCATCATGACTTGGTTTGTCAAATTCCTAAGCGAAAATCGATCAACGCTTTCAGAAATCACTAGACGAAGAGGAACCTACAGGACAAAGTAAATGATATGATATCGGACGATCATTACCACGTAGGCATTAGGCCTCATTCTGTATTCCCTTTGTTCTTTTAAGTGTCTCACGAGGGTGGCGGCAGCGAGGATAACTAGGAAGGCATCATAGCACACAATGGGGATGGACGTATAGATCGCAGGCATAGGCCCAATGTTGAAGGAAAAGGTGCAGTACTTGGTGTTCGGAGTCACCAATTCTTTGACTGTGCAACAGGATGGAATCAGCTTGCAGCCGATCTGATCTGAGTGAAAATTCACCTGAGAACGCGTGAGGTCGACTATACAAATAGATATCTGTCCCTATCAAGACAGCGACGATAGGCAAGAATGACCCTACTAGAAGATAAAGTAGGAGCTTGGATTGGTTGCAGAGTGCGTAAAGGCGCCAGATGAGAATGGCTGTGGATGAAAAATCGGTGCGCACAGAGAGATGCTGACTGCATGACTTACCTTCCGCAAAGCAAAAATATATAGACGCACCCCATTCTAGTACAACAAGAATGTCGTAGCCTATTACACGGTAAGGTAATTGCATTGTTTTGAAAACATGAATTATACTTGCAGCTGAATGAGGGAGATTAATAACAGTTGGGACTTGGCTATGAAACAAATTCAGTGAAACGTACGGCTGAAACATGGATCAACTTGGAACACTCTAGAGTGCTTCGATGCACTCACTGATTCAGGTATATAAAACATCCCTCCCCCTAACGCTAGTCAGCGAAGGACGGCTACAACGACATATTGTTACATACAACAGCCCCAAGTTCTAGTATCGGTGTTAACGTGCAATGTCAAGGACACAAGTCACAACGACATACATTGCAAGGGAAAGACCAAGATATCGAACCTAGCATAGGAAGTAATAATACATAGACCATAAAATATTTCAGTGTGACTGGGCGAACTTACGACAAGGTATAGGCATGACATCACTGACCACGGTCTTTGCTGGAGATTCGGTCAATCCTCGGGCCGGTATCATTGCGCGAATATGTGAGTTGAATACTGACCCAGACATACTTAATCTGCGCCGATAATAAACATAAGCACTCGACCAACAGCAAGAAAGTTCTATATCACCTCCTTGTCTAAAAGAAGCACTGGATAATATTTTGCTCAGCCGCATTCTAAGGTTCACGAAGGCTACTAACGGTATTCATAGGACATCACAGTAAAGAGCGCCACTGGAACCGATATTCAGCATGATGCATTTACAGCCCAGTTACAAGGAGCTGACGAACCAGATATACTATCGTTCCACCGGAGACCAGCGATAGCTTCTTGTTCCGACATGACAACGATTCACATATAGTGGGGAAATTGAGATGAATGACAGATAAGTTGGAATGACTTATAAGTTGACGACGCGTAAATTTCCTTGTCTTGTGATTGCTGCGTGAGGGCTGTGATTTTTATTCATGTCCAGTCATGTCCCTATCATTATTGCTGTTCTCATTAGTTAGAGATCAAGCTGTTATCAAGGAATGCGGTCGCTTAGATACGGCTTTCACCGCAACTTGCCGCACCACATCAAACATTTAACGCACATTTCCGACGAAGTACTATTCTCATGCACAAAGTAATTGACCTAGCAATGTTACTTGTCGAACTTATCAACTATGTACCTCTCGATCATGCCTTTGAGAAGCTGAATTAAGAGAACGTGTTGGGCGTGTTGCAGTACGGATGCTGTAGTGAGTTACAACACCTCCACAGCCAAATTCTCCAGCTAACCGCGCACAACTAAACGAGCAGCTGACTGGCGCTCATCAAGAATACAATAATTTGAAGATCTCCTATAGTTATGATAAGGATGATGCTCGGGTCCTCGGTCGTCTCTTTAATTTATATTTGTAGTCGAGCCTCGGGATGGAATCGTATTCACCGCACATCAATCATGGAGGCTGTGACGACCGATGCTTCCACATCCCATGAACCACATGCTGTAAATTGAGTTTGATGAGTTTTGTATCAGATTCCACACTTACCATTTATCGGTATTTTCTGATACGATAGGCCCATGACTGAGGTGGAAGGCGAGATGGTGTGCATAATATACTGAGGACAATTCTTCATCGAAAGTGTTTTACGGTGAGTCGTCTATCTGCTTCTCCCTTATTTTACATATCCAGCGTTTCTGTCGTGTCGATATAGACTCCCGTCCTGTTATGTTCGGGGAGACTACTGATGCTAATCGATAACATCGAGACAGCAAGCTTTTTCGAAGGCTTCCATCACGCCTAGGCCTTTTTCAGACCAACTTTTGCATCTTTTTTCATTTGAATAATCATCGTGGGACACGGGTTGACAGCTGTATGGCATGGGTGAGCTACTCTCTCTCAACTCGTTCTATACTGATGATGTGTCAAAAGTCTTCTGTCCTTCTTTTATAATCAAGAGCCGTAGGATATGGATGTTGCCGAGGCTCGCCAATCATTTTTTTTCACCAAATCAGCCTATACATCTGAAGAACAACAAATCAAGCTTCATGCGGTCGTATCATGCGCACGTCCCAGTCTTCTTTTTCCATGTCATCTATCAGCGCTAGTGATGACATTGTATTTGCATTGTATGTCAATTTCAACTCGGCTATCTCTGGCTGTGCAAACTGATGCACTGTCAGCACCGCACCACCTTCACGATACAGATAGGAGATTCTGTGCTCATCATTGTCGGCAGCCTTATGATACAAAATACCGATAACCGAGACACAGGGCGAGAAGGTGCGCGTGAAGCGACAGATGGCCTGACGAGGAGGTGCAGGGATAGTGTATATCGAGATATGTGCTTGTACACGGGTAGAGCGTGAGTTATCTGTCTTACTTCGTGTTGATCTCTCCTATTTGTCACAGATGACATTTGGTCTGATTATGAGTCGCTCGGAGACTTATATCTGTGAAGCCATACAGAACGAGGAACTCAAGGGTGCGCTCAGTATTTTTGAGAAGGGCGTTACAGTCGCCATCTCACTAGATGGCGCAGACGTTAACGAAGTCGCTATTCCACTGTGACTTTCCTGCACCGGCAGCCACTAATGGTACACTTGAGTAGCTGGTAATCCAAGTTGGCAGACATTCCATCATGGCATCTACAATAATAAAATTTATGGATGATCAACGCAATGATCTCTCTGACCAGCTTCAGCTCATGTGCAAGCTAGCGAGCAAATTACTCCGGAAGTGTACAAGTGATACGACCATACCTTCCCTGCATACGTTGACCCCATGCATTTGTTTTTTGTCGCTTCCCTTGCAGACCCTCTGTCAATTCTATAAATCTCGAAATTTCTTGGCCCTGGTCGACGGTGCAGCTATGGTTTGTCATCGATATTCCTATTGGCAGCAGTCTCCCCATGAATATCTACTACTCTTCCGTTCATGACTATGTTTCCAACCCCTCCGGGTCTAACAGCAGCCTCCCTCGAGTACAACAATGTCTCACATGTGCGGTCTTGCATCACTATTTTATGTGAAGGCGAGAAACTTGTAAAGGTGCTTGTTTGTCCACGATGATTTCCTGGGCTCATATGCACATTCAGTACTATCTCTTTGAAGCTCCAGTGACGCTTCAGACTCTCAGTAACCAGTCTGCAGCCGCCAAATCTATACAAATCCTATGCATCATATATTAGAAATGAGACCATATTTCCTAGTCCTTCACCAAGTACATATCAATATTATCATGAGACGCTTGAAAAAAACATGTCAGAGATTCCCTTGTCCCAATTCAAAGTAGGAACACGATGCTCTTGTACCTCATAACTGAAAGCAAGACACTCAAACGAAATAAATTCGTGTGCAAATGAACGTGCTGCTGGAATACCCATATCCGAAGACTCAAGGAACGTAGGTCATGACGCAGACTGTATTCAGTGAAAGGTCTGAAGCGGCCAGATCTATGCAGCATGTCGTTCACTATCTTGTCATCACGCATTGACACATTTTACAGTAGCATGGAGTTGTACTCTTCTGTCAGCAGATTCAGATCGTACGCTTCATATACATTAGAAACGAGATCGTATTTACTAATCTTTCGTTAAGTACATCAATGTCATGATCAGACTCAGATTACAAGGTACCAACTCCCCGATGCTCTGAATACTGCGGCGGAAGTTCAACTAGACCATTGACGTCTGGCACGACATCATCAGCGTCGGTATGCACAAGGAATTGAGTAGGAAGTTGGTAGGCCATTTGATCAGCTGCCGTTACAGCCGTTTGCGCGCTAGCTGACGCCATTTCAGATACTCCATATACAACTAAGTTGTCTGTGTTAGGGCCCTGACGGGAATCTTTTGCCTGATTGAAAGGTAAGGGAGGGTTGCTAACTGCGACCTTGCCGGCAGAGGCAGAGATCGCTTGGGGTCCAGGTTGAAGGGGTGGTGTAAGATAGACAGGGTTTGTCTTCCGTGGTAATGGTGATGCTGGTCGAGCCCCCGCAGCCATATGTTGGACGGGTGTCGTACCTGATATTTGGGCATCTCCGTAAGCGGCGAAGTCTGTGTCTGAGGTCTTGTGCGAAGGTTGTGCCTGATTCAAGGCTGTGGGAAAGCCCCTGACCGCCAAGTCAGCAGCAGGCGCATTGATAGGGTTTGGTTGGAATCCAGATTGAATGGGCGGACCAAGGCAGCTAACAGGATCCGACTCCCATGGTGATGGTGATGGCGTTTCGGCAACGGTAGTCATTCGTCTGTCAACATATGACATAGCAGCCGAACTTCGAGTGTCTCCATACGCCGCAAAGTCTGCATTTGAACTTTGGCGTGAATGCAGTGTGGGACGATCACTGGCTGCGAAGTTCCCAGTAGACGTAGTAAGAGGGGGTGATTGACTGCCGGGTCGAATGGGAAGGTAGCCAACAGGGTATTGTGATGGATAATCTGCTGACATTGATTGAGACAACGCAGCCATTCGGCTATAAGCGGATGACACGGTCGAACTTCGAGCATCCCCGTGAACAGGATAGTCTGTGTTGGAGCTCTGGCGCGAATGTTGTGTCTGGTTGAATGATGAAGGAGGGGCGCCAGCTGCGAAATTGGCCATGGACGAATTAGTCAAGTCTGATTGAGCTCTCAGGCTGGGTTGAATGGGTCGGGTATGGTAGCTGAGGGGGTCTGTCTCATATGGGAATTGTGACGGAACGTCACTATAAGGGCTGGCTTCGTATTTTGGATCTGTACGCTGCAGTCGACGTGGATAGCTTGTTGTAGAAGACTGAACGTCCAGAGAGTGAGACGCTCTCCGTTTTCGCCACAGGCACATGCCGAGAATGACCAATGCGATAAGGACCACCCCGCCACCAGCCGCGCCTGCGATAAGAGCAACATTGCTGTGCGATGAACTACCTGTTGGACTTGAACTGCTTGAACTAGATGTCGGTGAAGCCGTGGACGTGGACGTGACTGATAAGCCTGCAGTGGATGACGGCGAGCTGGTGCTTAGGCACGAGAAATTACTCGACCCTAAGACCTGCTCGAACCCAGAGACACCACCTTGTCTGCCCGTGGAGTCGGTGACAAAATACAAGAGGTTCGTCCCCTGATTTACATCTACAACCGAGGTAAAAGTGTCGCTATTCGAATAGAATACGACTGGTTGTCCGCCAGGAATGAGTTGCTGTGGCAAGATAAGTAGATTATTTGGATAGAATCGGCAATGATCTGACCGCAATACTGACGGGCAGGACTGCACCGCTACCGGCCGCAACAGTAAATTGACTATGATAGTGGTAAGTCAGTGCCACAAAAGTAGGCGAACCAAACTTACCTGCATTGCGTCAGCGGGAGTGGCGACAACTCGAACGTGTAAGGAGGTGACAAAACTGCAGTACTGCAGTTGTTGTTTCCAACCATACTCCCCACAGTTAATAGTATTGTCGTGCCACCCGAACCGAATCCGGTGGCATCAGA
Source organism: Suillus cothurnatus (assembly GCA_016758765.1). NCBI lineage: Eukaryota > Fungi > Basidiomycota > Agaricomycetes > Boletales > Suillaceae > Suillus > Suillus cothurnatus. The sequence goes on from JABBWL010000190.1 coordinate 55,584, forward strand.
CATAGTGAGTACAAACGATGTTCCTTTCGATAACAACAATTGCGATATTGAATAAGAGCCTTTGCCATTGCTGAAGGCTGATGCTGGTACAGAATAGTTCTGATACGGTTCCAAGGACTGGAAAGCGCAAAGATTAGCGCGCGATCGATGCACTCGAGACGATAGCGCCAACGAACGGGAGTTATGAGTATCTCAAATGGTGCTTGCCCACCTGAAAACCGCGATAAAGTTTAGCAGGAGCATATAAAATGTACTAGATGTGCGCTCACCAGTCCATGAAATATTGAGAGGATCACATTGAGTGGGAGTCCCAACAGTCACACTGAACGCACTCGCAACAGAAAAACAAAGAGCAATGTGTGTAAAGAAGCAAACGAAGTGCATACTCAAGAAACGGGAAAATGGTAAGAACACAGGTGTACTCGAGAAATATCTTGAAAGAGGGAATCAGAGCAGACGCGACGTGAGAGGAAATTGAAATGCTGACCCCGGTGAAATTGAATTACTATATAGCCCAATCAGTGAGATACCGTCAGACAGTGACACGTACCTGCCGCAAGGCTGTTCGTGATCTTTATACTACACCGCTTTCGAATTCCTCCCTCGCAAGTTTCCTTGAGCTCCAAAAAAAAAAAACTTCGATGTTTGAAACACGGTAGCAAGAATGAGGGCTCGAGTCGTGCCCTATGCATTTCATAGCATAGAAAAGGTAGACTGGTGTGCTTGTGAACCTATGTACTTATTGCCGTAATGAGGGTCGCTGGGCAGTTGATGGTGGTTTTGATTGATGCAAGTACCGAATCCTCGGCTCTGACATTCTGCATTCCGATGTCGTCTCTTCACTAGCCAGCCAAGAGCAGTTCTGAGTGGATACATGAAGGATGTGACTATGGTGTGTAGATCGCCGTACTGCAAACGCCAGCGCCATGAAGGAGGAATGCATCGAGAGGACACCCTGCAGAGGCAGGGACCGATTTAAACGGTCTACTATGTGACAGGTTTGCGCACGCTGACAAGCCTTGACCTTCTGCATGGGTTGATATCGGCTGTATTCACGTGAGTGCCAAGCGAGAGATGGTAGTTGCGGACAAGCAAACTCCACAAGTCTAGACCTTGTCTGGACCTTGCTAAAGATTGACTTTTCCTGCTGCCACAAATGGCCAAGAACTAGTGTTTTCACGAACTGAAAGGAAGTGTGAGTTCGATCACCTAGTTTGTTGAAGCCAAACGAACTCGAGTAAAAGAAAGTCGGCTATCATACAACCAGCCTTCCGAGCACGTGATATACACAGCATGTACTCGAAATCATAACTTAGAATTCAGCGTTTGTTTCTCTCTCGCCGAGTTTTGTAACTTACTCGTAGTTTCTACGGACTTGTACTTACAGAGCTTAGTTCTGACTCGCTCTAGCCTTCAATAGTCGTTGTGCTGCACGAGCCTGTGCTTGTACCGCATGTGAAGCTGTTGCGTTAGGCAAACAAAGAGCTTGCTGGCCGGACTTGCGCTGGAATGTTTGATGCAAGCATAGCGCTCAAGATAGGAAACTATATACTTCATCTTGGCGCGCGATTAAACCAATTGGGTTGCTGCATTGTCTCATTTACGAAAATGATTGGCGGACGTGTAACGAACCAGATTGAAACAAACCGCCTGTTTCGAAGTGAAGTGGAGTCAGAGTTCAGTTCAGCAGCACAGCAACACGTAGCACTGACGACTCTGCCGCGAGGGATAATACCCCCTACCTAAAGGTAGCGGGAATAACAGAAATGAAATTTCCTAGTCATTCAATAAGTACATGTCATTATGATCATGAGACACTCGAAAAGAATATGTCATAGAGGTTCACTTATCGCAAATAAAAGCAGGGGAATGATGCCCTTGTACTTCATAAGACATTCCAACGAAAAAAAGGCGTTGCAGGCATACATGTTCGAAGACTCAAGAACGTGGGAACGAAGGTCATTACGCAGACTCAGATTACAAGGCAGCGACTCCCTGATGCTCGGAATACTGCGGGGGAATATCACTAGCGCCAGTATGCACAATGTTTTGAGTAGGAGGTTGGTGGGTTGTCTGACCAGCCGCCGTTGCGGGTGTTTGCGCGTTAGCCGACGTCATTTCAGCTGCTCCATATACAACTAAGTTGTCTGTGTTAGGTCCCTGACGGGAATCTTGTGTCAGATTGAAGGATGTGGGAGGGTTGCTAAGTGCAACCTTGCCGGAAGAGGCAGAGATTGATTGGGATTGCAGTTGAATGCGTGGAGTAAGATGGACAGGGACTGTCTTCCTTGGTAATGACGATGCTTGTCGAGTCACGGTAGCAATCCCCTCGACAAGTGGCATATCTGATATTCGGGCATCTCCGTAGGCAGCAAAGTCTGTGTTAGAGCCCTGTTGTGCCTGATTGAAAGATGCGGGAAGGTCCCTGGCCGCCAAGTCGGTGGCAGGCGCATTGATAGGGTTTGGTTGGGATTCAGATTGAATGGGTAGACCAAGGTAGCTAGCAGGATCTGCCTCCCATGGTTGTGGTAATGCCGTTTCAGCGACGGTAGTCATTCGTCTGTCAACAGATGACGTAGTAGCCGAACTTCGAGCGTCTCCATACGCAGCAAAATCTGCGTTTTGGCTTTGGCGTGAATGTGGTATGGGACGTTCGCTGGCTGCGAAGTTCCCAGTAGACGGATTAAGAGGGGGCAGTTGGCTGCCGGGTTGAATCGGTGGAAAGTAGCTAACAGGGTATCGTGACGGGTAATCTGCTGACATGGGTTGAGACATTGCAGCCATTCGGTTGTAAGCGGTGGTCGAACTTCGAGCATCCCCGTAGACAGGAACGTCTGTGTTGGAGCTCTGGCGTGAATGCTGTGGCTGGTTGAATGATGAGGGAGGGACGCCAACTGCGTAAGTGCTCCCGGACGAATTGGTCAAGTCTGATTGAGCTCTCGGGCTGGGTTGAATGGGTCGGGGATGGTAGCTGAGGGGATTTGTTTCATATTGGAAAGGGAATTGTGGCGAAACGTCACCATAAGGGCTGGTTTCGTATTTTGGATCTGTACGCTGCAGTTGAGGTGTTGTAGAAGACTGAACGTCCGAAGAGCGTCTCGCCCTCCGTCTACGCCACAGCCACACGCCGAGAATGGCCAATGCAAGAAGGATCACCCCAGCGCCGGTGCCGCCCGCCGCGCCTGCGATACGAGCAACATCGTTTGTTGATGAACCTGAACCGCTTGAACTAGATGACGTAGGCGTGGTCATGGACGTGGCCGTGGGTATGACTGTAGTGGATGACGGCGAGTTGGCGCTTATGCACGAGAAATTACCCGACCCTAAAACCTGGAGGAACCCAGAGATACCACCTGGTCTGCCTGTGGAGTCGGTGACAAAATACATGAGGTTCGTCCCTGAGGTAACATCTACAACCGAGGTAAAAGTGGCGCTATCCGAATAGGATACAACTGGTTGTCCGCTGGGAATAAGTTGCTGTGGCAAGATAAGTACACTGTGTTGATAGAATTGGTGATGAACCAACCACGATAGTGATGGGCAGGACTGCACCACTATAGTTCGAAATGACATATGGACTGCAGTAGTGTTAGGTCAATCCACAAAAAGTAGGCGAACCAAACTTACCTGCATTGCGTCAGCGGTTGTGGCAACAACTCGAACGTATAAGGAGGTGACAAAACTGTAGTGCTGCAGTTGTTATTTCCAACCATACTCCCCACAGTTAATAGTTTTGACGTGCCACCCGAACCGAATCCGGTGGCATCAGACATAGTGAGTACAAACGGTGTTCCCGTCGATAACGACAATTGCGATATTGAATAAGAGCCTTTGCCATTGCTGAAGGCTGATGCTGGTACAGAATAATTCTGATACGTTTCCAAGGACTGGAAAACGCAAAGATTAGCGCGCGATCGATGCACTCGAGACGATAGGGCCAACGAACGGGAGTTATGAGTATCTCAAATGGCGCTTGCCCACCTGATAAAGTTCAGCAGGAGCGTATAAAATGTACTAAATATGCACTCACCAGTCCATGAAATGTTGAGAGGATCGCATTGAGTGGGAGTTCCGACAGTCACACCGAACGCACACGCAACAGAAAAACAAGAAGCAATATACGTAAAGAAGCGAACGAAGTGCATACTGGAGAAATGAGGAAGATGGTAAGAAGAAACGCAGGTGCAGTTAAGGGATATCTTGAAAGAAGGAATCAGAGCAGAGTCGAGGTGAGAGGAAATTGCGTCCTAGATAACGCTGACCCCAGAGAAAAACGATCGCTATATAGTCCAATCAGTGAAATACCGTTAGACAATGACATATACCTGCCGCAAGGCTGTTCATGATCTTGATACTACACCGCTTTCGGATTCTTCCACTCACAAGGTTCCTTGAGCCCCCAAAAGACAATTTTCCATGTTTGAAACACAGTAGCAGGAATGAGGGCTTGAGTTGTGCCCTATGCATTTCATAGAACAGCAAAAGGTAGACTGATGACCGTGACGTGCTTATGAACCCAGGTACTTATTGCCGTAATGAGGATCGCTGGGCGGTCGATGGCCAAATATAACATGCTTTTGATTGACGCATTATACCGAATTCTCGGGTTCGACATTCTGCGTTCCGATGTCGTCTCTACGCTGGCCAGCCAAGTGTGGTTCTGAGTGAATGCACAAAGGATGTGTGTAGATCACCGTACTGAAAACGCCAGTGCCAGCGGGAGTATATTGAGGTGGGCTCGGCATGAGGGAATAATGCATCGAGAGGACACCCCATGGAGGCAGGCACCAATTCAAATGATTTATGTTATAGGTTTCCTGCCAAGCCATTGATCCTCTGCATGTGTGTTAGTAGTATAGAGAAGGCTGTGTTGACGTGAGTGCCTAAGGAGACGGTGCCGTGCTAAGAGTCTCACTCACCTTAACGGCTAGAACCGCTTCAAAGGGCTGTTTCTGTTGCCAAACAAACGCCAAATGTCATTCTCAAGCGACGGCATGAGGACATCGAGTCGGTATTATGAAACCCATGAAGATACAAAGAACGAACAAAAACCATTCGAGCTCTGATGAGCAAAATGCCACAAGAATCAGACAAGATGGTGATAGCAGACTTCCCCATAGCGCAACCTTTGAAAACTCCTCGCATCCACCTCCACACATGAACGCTGCGCCTTCATCGATGCTACTCGGGGCGCCAAGGACCGCAGGGCTGCTTCAAAGAAAGGGTTCGTCGTATCTAGAACGTTCTTCTCACTGAGGCTCACGAGCTCCGGTGATGAAGGAGGTGTAGTATGTAACGTGATGTGCGAGTATTCACAGAAATCACAAAACTGGCTAGTCGACATGGGGCTTTCTTGGACCAAAGGAGATAGAGATGAATCGAGGGCCGTATGTGGCGACTTGCAAGACCAGTAGATCGACTGATCACCAAAAGCTGATCTCGTCGGAGTGGGTGTGCGAGGATTCACCTCGATATTGGCAGACTATGTCAATGAAGTGAGCATAGTTCGCACGACTCACTAAAAGATGTACCAACTTTGAGCGCCTCTGCAACAGTGAGTCCCCCACGCCGGCCAATGGCCTGTGGAAGCGGGTGTTGGGGGCTCTTGGAGGATAAGGGGACAGCTGCAACTTGCTTCGGCCAGCGGTAATGGAGTACCTGGAGTAGCCGTGGAACAACAATACGTCGTGGCTGACAGGGAGAGCAATTATCCTGATCAGGTCGTTTGAGATAACCGCGGATATACAGTTCTTCTCTGATAACTTCACTTGCTAAGGGTGCAAGATTGGAGACGTGGACGCTACATTGATATATGTAAGCATGAAAGAAAACAACACAGAACAGAGAGATACAGACAGCTCATCCGCAGTGACGAAGGTGTCGTCCGCGTCTGTCGTTGCCAACGAACTGAGAGAGTGGACAGTTATGATAGTCTCCAGGGTATTAGACAAAAAGCTGGATGACGGTTGGGCACCGTTCGTAGAGAGTGATCCAGGCTTCCCAAAGGCAGTTGTGCGTATCTTTGTGAGGTATCGTATCGCAGTCCGGCCAGGTGGGTAGTTCGAGCGCCTAGATTTTCCCTGCTTGTGCTGACGGGCGACCTGAAGTAAGGTAAAGGCCTCAGTTGTTCCAACAATCGAGTTGGACAGCGAAATCCAAGCTGGTGGGGCACAGTTCATATAGAGGGGTCCGTGCTTGCCAAACGAAGTGGTGCAGAATGATCCGATCTTTGTGAAGAATCGCATCGCGCTGGTGCCAGGTTGACATTTCGAGTTGACAGCTTCCTCCTGCTTGCGTTGATGGGCTGCCTGGTACGAGGTTAAGAGCTCTGTTGTCACAAGAGTCGGGTCAGACAGCGACATGCAAAGCTGATTCTGAATGATTGGAGGGTGGCCAATATTGATAAGACCGCCGGGAGGATAGTAGGTGTGCAAAGGCATTCTGATGGGTAAGATAGATGAAAGACGGGCATAGACGGTTGTAGAAGTATGCTTCATGGTGGCAGGCATGGTAGAAACGTGTTTTCGACCTGAGCCGAAAGCACTGGGGAGGTGAGTACCATGGCTGACTTGATTGTCTTCAGGTATGGAGGCTGACTAGATATTTGCACCACAGACAAGCGCCGCATTGGTTGGCACAGGGTTTGGTTGCAGGCGACCGAGAAAGGAACAGAAAGTTGTCATGAATCGACGATAGTACTAGGTCCAAGGGGTAGGGAAGACGATCGAAGTTGAGCACACACGCCCACTGCCCACCGCCCTCGCTCATGGGTGTGCACAACCTTCGGACTTTAAAGTTGGTGCGCGGCACGCAGCACGGAACAGTCACTTAGTAGTATTACTTATTATAAAGCTTGTCGAAAGTAAATCTAAGCATTCCCAGCATCGCCTCAACAGTCCTTGAAGCTTGACTTTGCAGTTCTAAGGCCCTACTTAACCTTTTTAACCCTTTCCGCGTGGTATATTAAGATCACTCAGAATACAATTGATTAAAATAACCAAGTGTTTGTGTATGCCAAGGGGGAGAGACTGGCAAGTTTGGGCAAGGTTTGGGAATGGTGCTTTAGCAGTAACTCCTGAGGTTGGGCGGTGGGCAACTTTGAACGGGCGAGCTGAAGAAGCATAGATAGTACGACCACATGAGAATCTTGATATGGTTAGCACCACCAATGATTCATATCAGTTTCATATCACATCATCCCTACATCCTGTTTAGTACATTCTCCAATCGACAACGTGAAAGCGAACCTAAGTCATGATAACAAGATCACTAGAATACCGTGACGTCGCGAGAGACTCGGACTCTGGCACAAGGACTCGAATGTGACCGTTCGGTGTCGGCTTGTACAGTGGGCCATCTGAGAGCCGGAGAGGCGATAATGGTGCCATGGGCCGGGTGCATTGCATTTTATCACACAGCCTGCTTCGAAAACAAGGGAAACTCGTTCGACTGATACGTAACATGCTCATCGCCTCCGGTTTGAAGCCGGCTTTGACAAGCATGTCTCAGACGAGAGTAAGGCTAGAGGAGTGTCGTATCATTTAGTGATTGTTTATGTGAAAATTATGATACGTTTTAAAAGAAAAGTCTCACTGAACATAGATACAAACTGCCAGCTCAACTTGCGACAGCGCTTGGAAAGACTCGGAGCAGAAGAGGAAGGTGATCGCCGCCAGCAAGGCTTTTTTTTTTTGTGAAACACGCCATATAGTGAATCGTACCATAAAATTTCCAAAGAAGATCAATTGAACGTTATATTATTTTCGGGTCATGTAACCGGCATATCTTGACTATATAACATCTTCCCCTTGCCTTTACTTCCAACTCATCCAGTTCTCCCCCTTTCAATAAAATACTACTCAAATGGCCATTCCTCCTGCTTCCTCAGTCTCCTCCGAGCAACAAATTCCTCGTCCAAAGGATGTAGGTATCCTTGCAATGGAGGTTTACTTCCCCCAAAGGGTAATATTTCTGTCACTCATATGATACATCTCATCTTACGTCATGTCAGTGCATATCAGAGGCTGACCTCGAGGTCTTTGATGGTGTCCCAGCAGGAAAGTACACTATTGGTCTCGGCCAGGAGTACATGGCTTGTTGCGATGACCGGGAAGACATCAACTCCTTTGCTCTCAATGGTATGCATCATCGTGTCATTTCATACGTTGTCATTCATGTCTTGTTCCTTCCAGCTGTTTCCGGTCTTCTTGAGCGTTACGATATCGACCCCAAGTCTATTGGTCGCATTGACGTTGGAACTGAAACTATCATCGATAAATCAAAGTCTGTCAAGACTACCCTCATGGACCTCTTCTCCGAATCTGGTAACTTCGACATTGAAGGTATCGATTCCAAGAACGCATGCTACGGTTCCACTGCTGCGCTCTTCAACGCAGTCAACTGGGTTGAATCCACCTCGTGGGACGGCCGCAATGCTATTGTTGTCGGCGGTGACATTGCTATTTACGCTGAAGGTGCCGCACGCCCAGCTGGTGGTGCTGGTGCTGTTGCCCTTCTCATTGGTCCCAACGCCCCTGTCGTTGTCGAACGTACGTTTTCCATGATACTCCTAAATCGATTGTCATCTGATATTCCATCTCTAAACATACAGCGATACACGGTAATCACATGACAAACACATACGACTTCTACAAGCCCCGATTGGACTCGGAGTACCCAGAGGTCGACGGGCCTGTCTCAGTTACCACTTACACTTCTGCACTGGATGCTGCATACTCGCGCTTCCGTGAAAAGACCGCCAAAGCTAAGAAGGCTCAGCACAACGGTTACGCGAGTCTCAAGGAGTCCCAGACCTCCTTCTCCATCGATGACATTGACTACGCCGTCTTCCACAGCCCATATGGCAAGCAGGTCCAAAAGGGTCTCGGTCGTCTTTTTTACAACGACTTCCTCGCAAATCCATCATCACCCTACTTCGCTAATGTCGCTAACCCCGAATCCGTCCTCGCAACTTCATACACCGCTTCCCTCACTGACAAGAACCTCGAAAAGACCTTCATTGGTGTCTCGAAGGCAACATATGCCAAGAAAGTTGAGCCTGGCATGGCCTGCTCAAAACGCTTGGGTAACATGTACACGGGTTCGCTTTACGGCTGCCTTGCCTCTGTCCTCTCTTCCGTTACACCCTCTGAGCTTTTGGGCAAGCGTTTGAGCATGTTCGCATTTGGTTCTGGTTGCGCCGCCAGCTTCTTCACTCTCCGTGTCAAGGGTGACACGTCAGAGATCCGGGAGAAGATGGACCTGCTTGCTCGCTTGGCAAGCATGAAGCTCGTGCCTTGCCAGGAGTACGTCGACGCCCTGACAGTAAGTGCAGCATTTGCCCTTGTCGATGCAAGTTAGCTGACGCTCCACTCAAAGCTTCGCGAGAAAAACCACAACGCAGTGAACTACACGCCAGAAGGTTCCATTGAGAACATATGGCCTGGTACATTCTACCTCGAGAGCGTAGACAGCAAGTTCCGTCGCAAATACGCACGTGCACCCAAGGCATGAGCGACTGGATGCTTGGTCTCATCACCTGATGTTCTTGCTTCATGATATCTGTATCGTGATATCCGTTTGTGTTACAACTTGCATTGCATTTAGAAGTATATACCTCATTGACGCGCCAGTAGTAGGATAGTGTTTGTATATTTAAAGGTGTTGAATTACTGCGGCGATAATACAATACATGGGAATAGAAGACAACTCTGAAATCAATATGACATTAGGCCGAGTGCATCAGTTTTGATATGAAAGTGACGTTCCCTTCAGTTTCTCGTTTCGATTGATTCGCGAGATAAATAGAAGCTAGGAAAGCGAAAGCCCTAGCTGCCATGTCCGCGCGAGCGCCGCTGGGCTGACTGCATTCCTTTGTCCTTGCCGCAGTCGTCCGTCTCCGAGGATAGGGACCTGTCGTCTAGGCAAGAGGGAAGCTGAGAGGGCGGGAAGGTACAACGGTTTCGACCCCGCGAAAGGTCTCATCAGGGGCTTGCCGCTACTCTAACCGCTCGTCCGTGTAGGAATCTCCTTCCTGAACCTATGTCAATAGGAGTATCAGTGCGTACCCGAACTAAGCGGCGCATCGACACTCGAGACCCATCGATTGGGAAGTTTATTGGTTGGGTGAGTCGTCCCAAGATAAGACACTTTTATCTTGGAGTCAGTGAACATGTTAAACACTGCTCCCGAAGGGGACAGACACGAGCTCGAGAACCTTATCCGGTCCTTTCGTTCCCGCCGGGATTTGGTCGGTATCCATGCAGCAAGACGAGCGCGGAAGGGGGTGCAATCCAGGTTCTTGGGAGTGCCAAGTATATGCGTCCGTTGCTCAGTTGACGGATACGTAAAAGCGACGCGTAATTCTGCCCAAACCTTTAGGCTGCACATGCAAACGTGTATGTTTAAGCACCAAGAGTAGTAGGACAATTGCAAGGGGCCGCAGTGAACGGTGACAGCAAAAGACAAACGATTTTAATTGGTAGAGACCGAGACATGAATAATTACGTAATGCGACAAGTATGCTCTAATTTTGGATCATTGAGGCTGAACTTAATTATGAGGGACTCGGCTCAGCCAAAGCGAACGACGTTCATCACCTTGACCACAAATCTCGCGAAATCCCGAAGCCGAAGGGTCAGGCGGGACAGCCTCCTCCACGGGGGTACAATGTACAAGAGGCGATGGGTTTGGTTGATGATAATGACCGTTACTACAGATTTGAAGCCCGTCCTTTTCAATTTCTGACCTGACTATATGCTACTGAATACCACGCGAGCAGGGTATAGCTCATATCTCTGTCGCAAAATATTTGGACTTTACTAAAAGGATTCATGCACAAGATCAAATTGTCTTTGACCTCGTACTCGAGTTGGTGAGACATACTTGTTTTTTATTCAGAGGAATATATATTAACACGCCTTGCAGATTCCACATCTGTTTTCTTCAACTATTTGAAAATGTGTGACCTATGCGAGATATGATTGGCCGGGCTTTCCGGTATACTAATGCTTCTAACAAACATCGTCCTGTCCATTCAGACGTCAGGCAGAGTTGACGATGACAATGATGATTTGGCTGATAGTGATGGCAGCGAAGACGGAGATGATACGGAAGACAAAGAGGAAAATGATGGGGATGAAGTAGGTTGCAATTATTCTAGCTCTGCAATCCAGTGTACTAACCTTCAACCTGGGTATGATAAGATCGGTCTAGTCCCACTCGCCAAATTTCTTAGCGAGCTTAGCAACCAACCTCAATCAGCAACGCAAAGAAAGGCACTCGGGTAAGCTTCCAGCTATCTTTATAATTTTGTCACTCAACTGCATGTCCACGTATGTTGATGGAGGTCCAAAAACAGTTCCGACACTGTCACTGAAGTCCCACAGCATGTCAGTAAGAGAAAGCAACCAGCTGTTTACTTCTTTCTTTCTTCGCGTCAGTACCCACATTGATCTCCGTCAGGTCGAAGATCCGAAAGAAGAATCTCAATCTGCGTCCTCCAAGAAACGACATTAAGGCACGTCTCGCTTCCGACCACAGATCGCTAGCAAACAAATTTCCTTCAGACTGAAGACACGGAAGATGAGCCCTCGGTGCCCATTTCGATACGGTTTACTCTCACCATAACCTTAACAAGTCAGCTCTTGAAAGGCCAAGAGTTAAACATCGGACAATAATATTCACGAACAAGATTCATATTAATTGTGCGTACTCATTCGTTACGACCTTCGGCTGTCTTGTAGAGGCACACGACACCAGCGAACGCACGCCTCCAGGAAACGGATGTAATAGCACCCAACGAGAACAAGGATTCTTTCGGTCTACTTGCACGAACACTACAAATGTAAAGTATTCAAGAACAATGCGAAATGTTGCCATGGTATTCAGAAGTAGACGAGTTCGACTAACACTTGCACACACTCGAATGTAAATGATCGTTGTGCATTCAAGAACGATAAACTGTTGTGATGGTGAAGTAAATGGCATATGAGCTGTGAATACACCTATTAAGTTCAATGGCGACGTCGTCCAGTGCACACACTTGACGTGGTCGGTTTCTTTTACACAAGATAGTACATAGCATAGACACAGAAAACTCGGCCCTGGACTACTGACTCGTGTATCAAAGAACTTGCTAGGGCCCAAGTCCAAGGGTTTCTACCACTCCAGCCGTATTTTTTCCCTCGTCCGGGCCTGATTCATAGCAATCCATTTCGTGTAGCTCGGATGTCGGTGGCAAAGTCCAACATAGACAATCTTCGAACGCCGTACTCATATGCGTGCAGTTGTCGCGGGCATGTGAACCCCAAATGCTGATAATCAAACGGGGCGCAACAACAAATGGCGCGCAATTGATGAACCCCTCCGAGAGACTCGTCACTGCCGGCTGTTGGTGTACTTATTAGGACTGATCTCTATAGAATAATGACATCACCATACTGGAATGTTGGCCCATAACACCGCCAATAAGATTTGGTTTGTCAAGTTCCTAGCGGATTTCGTGAATAACAGAGAAGTAATTAGACGAAGGCGAACTTACAACAGGAAGTATATGATATGACACCTAACGATCAGAACCACATACGTGTTAGGCTTCATTTGGATTTCTTTTCTTTCTTTGAGGTGTCTCACGAGGACGACAATGGCGAGAATAACCAGGAAGATATCGAAGCTTACGATTGGGATGGAAGCATAGATCGCAGGCATAGGTCCAATGTTGAAGGAAGACGTGCAGTAATCGACGTTGGGAGTTACTATTTCTTTCACTATACAACGAAAGGTCAGCTTGCATACAGATTGATCCAAGTAGAAACTCGCCCGAGAACGCTACGGGTCGACTATACAAGTATATATCCATCCCTACCGAGAGCGCGACGATAATTAGGAACAACCCAATTAGCACATATAGCAGGGACTTGGATCGGTTGTATAGAGCGTAAAGACGCCAGATGAGGATAGCTGTGGATGGAAAATCGGTACGCACGATGAGATACAAGAATGAATGACTTACCTTCCGCAAACCAAAAAAAAATTGAAAAGCCCCACTCCAATAGAACAGCAAGAGCGTAGCCTGTTTCCGCTGCGTGGTAAGCGAATGTAGTTCAAGTTGAAGACAGTATACTTGCAGCTAAACAAGAAGTTAGTGATCAGGTTTAGCTGTTAAATGAACATTTGACGTACGCCTGAATCTGGGTCAACCCGAAATCCTTTAAAGAAAGAAAGCATCGACACTCACCCGATCAGGAATGTACAGTAGACCTCCCCCTGGTGCTAGTCAGTTAATGATGGCTCAGTTGGCATAGCGTCACATACAGCAGGCGGAAAGCCTAGGGTCAATGTCAACCTACAATGTAGCAACCAAAGGACAAAACCACCGCGACGTACATTGCAAGGAAGATACCAAAATATCGAGTCTGGTATAGTAACAAAATAAAAAATCACGAAGCACTTGGACAAGGCGGAACTCACAATGAGGTAGAGATACGTCATCATTGACCACTGCCTTGTCTGGACATACAATCAGTGTCAGGAGCTTGATATCATTGGGGTTTGAACACCTACCCACACAAACTTGACCTATGATAATTTGAGCATGAGCACTCGACCAGGAGAAAACAAGCTTGTTGTTACCTCTTTCTCGAAGTGAAGTACTAGATCATCTTGTGCTCAGTTGCAGTGCAATGTTCGTGAAAGCTACGGACTGTACTCATAGGATATCACTCCAAAGATCATTACTGGAAAACGATGAAGTTCAGCATGATGCCTCGTTCAAAAACAAGTCAGTTGACGAACTTGCTATATTGTTATTCCATCGGAGAGCATAGGCAACTTCTTCGTCCGACATGAGACTGCAGATCGATTGGCGAATTCAAGGTGTGAAAGCGGTGTGTCGTCGATCACTGACGTAGATACTTATAAACCGAGTAGTTTCGTTATCTTGCCAGGGTTGGTGGTCGCAAGAAAATTGTACAACATGTTACGAATCCGCGTCACCACACTTTGTCGGTGTCACGATGTTCTCAACAATTAGTTACCAACGGAAGGGTCAAAAATATCAATGCTCACACGACTGCCAATGGTCACAAGAGCACGCATTCTGCCCGTTCAAGCCTTATGCTCAGGTGCTTATCTAGCTTTACACAGACCGGAAACCATGAGACAAGTCCCACCATCATCGATGAAACTTCGCATGTGCCAATCAAACCTCAAACAGAGCGCTTGCAGGCTAATGATAGTTTGACGCCCATATGGCAAACCGAACTCTTGGGTAAACATGGTTATGATACCTTCGAGTGCGTGAAAACGGTGAGGATAGTGGCGGCCATCAGCGAAAAGCTCTATCTTAGACATATAGGAAGATAACTACCTCGGCTGTACGCGAAAAAGTGAGGGGTACTAGATTTGGAGATACAATGCACCCGACCTGTGTACCCGACCAACTGAGCATTTCCCGTGCTACACATTACCAGTATATGATACGTCGTGTACGTGCTCCTGGAAAGTTCAGACACAAGATTAGCATTAGATTCTCGAACGCTAAGAATGAGGGATGGCCCGAGCACAAACATCCGCATGTCATGTACAAGGAGAGCGCCACGATAGTAATAGATTCCCACAAAACGTATAATTCTATGAGGAGTGGTCAGATGCAGTTATAGATCTACAGATCGGTTGACCCTGTACATGGATGATGATCGTCGCAGCTCATGAAAGTATTTTAAGAACCGATGGCAAAAAATTCTCACGCAGTGAATCAGTCCCCAAAGTCACATTGACGGAGGACGTAGCAAGCAAACTCACAGCCGTTGTAAGTGGTTGTGTTGAACTGATAAACAGATCAAGGATATCACCTATCCTTGCGTAGGGATACACTTATTCAAACGGAAATGGTAGTCATTGGTGAGAATACTCACCACCATCTGTCACCGATGGACAGGAGACTCACTGCCTACTGCCAGCAAGAAACGGAACACGCCGTATTGAGAGTATTCCCATGTAACGCACCTAGAACAAGTCGCCAACTGTCACAGGCTACGTCCGCCGAAATAGAATATCCATGAGGGACCAAAGTTGCCTGTACCTCGAATTACTTGTCTTTTGCTGTTGTTATTGTGATATGGGATTCTGGTCACCAAAACCAGTTCGAACTAAAATCATTCTTAGTGAGAGGGCTGCTCCCGCAACGACACCTACGACCAAATGCCAGTGTTAGAGAACAGTACATCAACAATTCTTTGATTAGGTTTACTACTCTGCTTGCCCCAATCATACGTTAACAGGGGATGCAATTGTCAAACCAGAGATAATCACACAGTAAGACATCGCGAACATAATCAGACTACAAACTGTTACCTGTGAAAAGAAAGTTGTAATCAATTAGCGGTAACCAACTGGTATCATTTAAGTTTGAGACTAACTTAGGATATATTCAAGGGATAGTAAGCGGCAGACTGAGTCAAGTTGGTGGAGTATAACGATGGTATTCGTGCCATATATACCAGAATATACAGCACCTCCAATATTCGTCGCTGAAATGTATATGTTGTGAAACAATAACCGTCTATGATCATTATCGACGCCGAAGTAAGTTTGTTGTATGAGATCAAGTAGAAAGAAGACCGAGAAAAACCATCCTTAATTGAATCAAAATCGGTGTGGGGTTGGGTGGGTTGGTCGAGCGGCGTCACGCGGTGAACATCGTGGGTTATTCCAATCCATATGCCGTTGTCGTGGGGTTCTCGCCAGTTCAGGAGTCAGTGAAATCGTGTAATCATCCGATATAGGTGTGAATCATCGATCATCAGGTGCTCTTGCTCGCTGGGGAACCCGGGAAGTGTACCATTCAAGATCTGCCAATTTTTTGCAAGACAAGAGATCACTCAAAAACATGAAACATAGAACAGGTCGAAACGCACCAAACCTGAACAGACAAATCACTCACCTCTATAAATATATAGCCACCCACCATGAAAATCGAATTAACGCACCTCCGAAATTCTCGGTGTCCACCATTTCATACACACCACCACGTCGACATTTCAGTTGTAGACTTGTAGTAGTCTTGTTGGAAGGCTGATTGTCAAAGTTTGATCTATTCGACCTTACTCGGTCTCGCAGGGACGCAGATGGCAAGGCAGCATAGAAAAACCCCACTGCGAGGGCGGAGGGACTCCGTGGATTCGGACTCCAAACTCAAAAAACGGCACCAAGATCTATTATGTAATTGACAATGACAAAAATAGACAGACGTCGAGGATTTGATGGTCTCACGTCGATACGATACTGACTATGTATAGCTCCTCAGGCTGCTGTGATTGCACGTACGTGTGTCAGTGAATCACCTACCAGAAAAATCGAAGACCTATTTGCCTCGTAATGCAGCACCTTTTATTTCCCTGCTACTGTGCTACATTCCTCTCCAGGCGTTCAAAACTTTCACGACTTCCGGTGAAGCCAGACGGGAGTGACAAACTTCTTGCTTGTCCTCACAACTTAATGACACAATGTCCACTCCTACCTCTTAATGTTGCCGATGCGCTTGCACACACTGGAGACGATCGTCAGCATCGCAAGTAGAGACAGGCCTCGTGTAATGCCAGCACCAACTTGAAGCGCACCAAGATTAGGTTTGGATAACAAACACGTTTTCCCCACAGTCGATCGCGTTTACACCCTGGATTTATCCCCTCAGTATCGTTTTACACTCTCATCCATCCAGGCGGCCGCAGCGAACCACCCCATCGGTCCCGGGCAACCGCATCTCGACTTCAAAATCAACCCAAACGCCGGCGAGTCACAAGTCTCGATCTTCTCACCCTTTTCGGACATTGAAGGGGGCATTTCAGTATGGTTCTTGGCGGTGGCAGTGGTGAGTCACATCTGTCTGTTGCTGTTGGATCTTTTCATTTCATTCTTTATTGATCTATCGTTGTGGCAATCACAGACAGGTCCCAGTAATAAGACCTTTATAGTGAACGAGATGGAACTGTGGGAATTATTGAGACAGCAAGCCCTCCTGCTCTTGCAAAGGGCACCACGCCGATTCCTGGTATAGAAGTGTAGCATAACCTCTCGAGAACGGCATTGATATTGAAAGCAGCTTCCAGAAATCATGAGCTTTTTACGAGCGTTCAAATAGTTCGTGCGTGTAGTCTCGTCGAGCTGGCCTACCGCACTTCTTTCTAATCGACCGCATGCATGAAAAGTTCACCACTCTCGCGGACAGATGTAGTGAGTGTGATGCACTGATTCCTATAAGTCATCATCGTTCGATTACACGCCATATAAGGAAGATGCTAATCTTTCTCGTTGTAGTTTTACTGGCTGTCACGATCTGCTGTGGAGCTCTTCTTGGCAAAATCACCAAACATACTTCAGGGGGGTAAGCTTCAATTATGGATCAAACATCAAAAGTGCGCCCAACTCATGTGACGAATGCAGAGAAGTTCGTCCTCTTGGTGCTTATCACTGCACGTATCACAACTCCGAAGAAGATGCCCCATCGCCGAGAGTTAGATACTCGTCACTGTTTTAGAGCCCCTTGCCTTGTGTCTGGAAGTTTGGATTATAAAACATCTGCGGGAATTGCGACAGGATGGACCCTCTGGAACTGTTTTAGAGTGCTAATACAAGCTCATGTACTTTACCTTGCAACGTGAGTTCACAATTCAAATGTGTTTGTTCCGCTGAAATTCTTTCCATCCTAGCTTCGCTGCTGTCACTCATACTCGATATTTGCTGTAATCTTTGCGCTTTGGCGGCTCGGTACACAATCAGATTGTGGTAGTTCCTTTGCATAACCACTGATTCCGGGCTGTCCATCATGGGGATTCAAGGCACTATCGATGATCCGCGACGTTTGACCGAATAACCACGGTCAGATCCGGATGGGCCAGTGGAAGCTGGTGTCAGGTACCCTGTGCTTTGACGGCTTGTCAGCACCGAGTCCCACGGAAACGCGAGTCCCCGGGTATCACAACTAACCCCAGATACCATTCGGAATCACCGTCTGATTCTTTGAACCCTTAACAGAGACAACCGAACCATCTTCCCAGACTACGCTACAACATCCGCTGGCGCTATTCCTCCTAGCGGGTCAGAGGAAATATTTTGTTCACGATGACGTTCCACTTGGATTGAAGGGAGAGGTGATGCAAGGGATCTTCCCAGACTACGCTATGAAGTTCACTGACGTTATTCCTCCTACCATATCTCCAGGGATAACCGCGGTGATATCTCAGTTTACTCCGATACCTTGCCAACAACTTCAGGTATGAAATAAACAAACTGCCACTCAATAACTCTGACAGTTTATTTCCCATCGCTTATCGTTCAAAGTTCAACTTCAAACAGCAAATAAACTGAAGAAACAAACTGTTATTGAGTAGGGCTGTTGTTCCACGTCCCAAAACGAGTACTTGAAAACTTGAAAACTTCAAGCTTGCACGCACCTCCACGATTTTAGGGAACTGGTGCGTTCATTTTACTAGCCACAATCTACAATACTAATGGATCTCACCACATAGCTAGACCAATCACAAATGGAAACTTGTGCTACAACCCCATTCGATCACGCTAAGGCTGACATTATTTTGCGATCAGTTGACGGTGTTGAGTTTCGAGTCTTCACACTCTTCCTTTCCCTCGCATCTCCGGTCTTCAAGACGTTGTTCGGCCTCCCTCAGGCACCTGACGCGACCACCAATCAAGAGATGAAGGATGGTCTAGCTGTCATTGCAGTGTCTGAGGACAGTAAAACTCTGGACTCATTTCTTAGGTTCTGCTATCCATCAGCGCTGGCGGAGGATCCTTCTCTCGAAAACTTAACGGATGTTCTGTCTGTTCTTGCAGCTGCGAGGAAGTATTCACTAGACCTGATCGAGAGAAAAGTATGTCAGGCCCTGGTGAATCCCAAAGTTCTCGAGACAGAGCCCCTCCGCTGCTTTGCCATTTCCAGGAATGCACGACTTAAACATGAAACCATCATTGCTGCCAGACACACCTTACGCCAGCCCTTAATTCCAGCGAAGTGTGCAGAGATCGACCTTATCACCGCGTCCGACCTTCTCGCGCTGCTAACATACCACAAAAAATGTGGTATCGCCGTACAAACCTTATGGCAAAATCTCACATGGATTGCACATCATTATCGTAATCCGAAAGGCTGCAGTTGGCTATTTACTTCAGGGGACGGTTACAACGGCGGCTGTCGCTGCGGACGGGGTGACGACGTGCGATGTCTTATATGGAGTCAACGTCCAGTTACATGGTGGATGACATATATCCAGGAGGTATTCGAATTGTTGAAGGATTGCCCATCCGGAGATACTGTGAGGATTGCAGCGGACGTGACAGTCCAACAGGTCAGAGGTGCAGGTTGTACCACCTGCTCTGACAAGGTGGGGGAAAACATGGCAGAGTTCAGCAACCTGCTTGCTCAGAAAGTTGAAGAGATAGTTGAAAAGGTATGTATATACCTTGTTCTGTATCACGGACACAATTCTAATTTCTCAATAGATTGAACTAGAGATGGACTTTTGATTATCCTCATCCTGATTGATATCACTACGACGAAACTCTTTCTGAACGTCATGGGACAGGTGAAACACTAGGACTCCGTAGTACTCGTGACCATAGTCCGTTGACTCCCAGCATCTAACTGAAATCGAATTGCAGGATGGGGTATTTCTACCGAAGGAGAATGACTCACTGTTCTGACGATTTCGTTTCTCCCCGCCTTCCAGAATATTTTTGATACTGTAATTTGGCGAACATACGAACATATAATCTCGTACGTATGTTTGTGGCCAAGACTCTCGCCCGTTTAGTAATTTTTACTGAGTTATTGCGACTTTAATAAATGTCAATCACATCGTCCTTTCTGCCATTTATCCAGAAACGATCTCTTATGTCTCTCTATAGTCACAAGTGTGTTCTACTTGGCACCCAGAAATATATTGCCTGCTATATCGCTCGTAAGATTAAAGATATATAGCCTCGTTCATACACCAGTTCATCACATGGTTTTGGGTCGGGACACGTCCTTTTTGGCTTGTAACTTTGCTTCAGTTGGATGTAGCAAAATCTTTCATGATTCTATAGGGAAGCCGGGATGTACTAAAATATCAAAATGGTCTACTCAGAATCTTCGATTTTGGCGAGGTGAAGGAGTAGGCATTTTCATATTGGTGGGCACCACTTACACCACACCCGGCCGTCTGTACTTTGCAATCACTGTAGTGTCTACTCGTCACTCAATTCAGCGAATTATTGTGTCTCGCAGTTTGGATTAAAACAGCTGCGGGAACTGTGACAGTTGGACTCTTTTTTCAGTGCTAATACAAGCTCACGTGCTTTACACTCCTTCCGGAAAGTCTTGACTCACGTGTTCGAAACGGTTCGAAAATAGTAAAAATGTCGAAAATTCAATTAAATCGAAAATTCAGCAAACTTGCACCACTCTCCTTCAAAGTCGAGCAGAAAAGCATAACTGTCACTCTTTTGAACATTAGATTATGTCTAATACAGTGACTGAATGCTCCGACGAAGAGGATGCCTCTCATTCACAACACTCTGATGAAGAATCTGTTGATGGTATCCATATGGAATCTGGCAACATTTTAGACGAAGAACATGGTAATCTTGGTGGTATGGAAGACTCCTCAGGCGAGGATGGTGATGAAATCTATGGGGACGATGACTCGGAGTCTGAGTTAGAGCTTGCTCCTGAGCTACAAGTGATCAAAGGTTACCGTGACTACCTCCTTGTTACTCGATGGGATTGCTTACTAGATCATCTCAAGTGCAGTCCCGAGATGATCTAGTAAGCAATCCCATCGAGTAACAAGGAGGTAGTCACGGTAACCTTTGATCACTTGTGTTACAGTCACCCCATTCTTTTCTCACACTACGCTTCTCTTCCATTTCGCTATGCTTCCTTATTACCCTGCTACTTCCTCATGTTCCCTTATCCCTGATTCGGCCTGACTCATCTTCCCATGAACCTTCCTTTCCTGTACTTTGACTCTTGGTCCGTGCTTACTTCTTCCCTCTATTTAAGAACATAGTTACTGCTTGTATTTCCCTAACTTGAATCTACTCGGTTCTCTCAGATAACTTGAACTCTAGCTCCTTGGGAAGGAGGCTAGCCTTGTTGACCTCGACCTAGTTCTAGATCCTGCGGGAGTCTAGACGATCGGATTCTGCGGGAGTCCATAGCCCGACGAAGCTACACTTCAGTCGGTCCAGATCTAGAACCACCTTTATTGGTGTTGACGATTGCCTTTGTTGGCATACTCTATCTGAGTCCGTAACAAAAGATTCAAGTTACCTCTGAACCCCTCCATCTGTAGGGATTACCTTCTTGAACCCAGAAACTGATTGATTGCCAGCGTGGCGCCCAGAAACCCATTTTCCACGAAAGGACTTGAAAGAGTCCCTGGACCGAAAGCGATAGCTGCACAAGCAGAACACGCTAGACTTTACTCCCCCTACCCACCGACTTCTCCCAGAAGATCATTTTCTAGAGGGACCTTTGAAACCCCTCGCACCCCTGTCCTCCCTGCACTTGCTGTTCCAGGCCCTTCATTTTCCCACAGCGTCAGTACTTCTTCTGAGGTACCCGCACCAGCAGTTGTAGAAGACAGAGATGAAGAAATCCCAGACGCACCCTCGCCTGACTCTGACCCAGGCTCAGAACCGGAATCAGAACCTTCTATCGTAGAAGAACCCTATCCCAGATTCCCACCACCAGAACCAGAACCCGAACCAGAACCCTCTGACTATAACGACTCCGACTCAGACGACGGCATGCCAAGACCTATTGAACAAAAGATCTGTACCCCACCTGACTTCAGTGGTGACAGAGACGAAACCACGAAATTCGTACGACTCGTCACCCTCTATCTCGACGTAAATTCCGAGATCTATGACAACAACACATGAAAGATCGCATTCGCCCTTTCATTTATGAAAGAAGGCACCGCTGCAGCCTGGATGGAAGACACCATCGCACATGCACACCTGACAAATCCCGCTATGAACCGACCTAATGGTTATGGAACTTGGAGCGAGTTCCTAGATCACTTCGAAGAAGCATTTAACCCCATCGACTCCGCTGGTACTGCACTCCACAAGTTACACGCCCTTAAACAAGGCAACGACTTGAACGAGTACATCTCCACCTTCAAGCAGCTCTGTAATCGAGCTGAGATTTACAGCTTCAACGCCCAGAAGGACTACTTCATCCGCGGATTAAAACCCGCCCTTCTTTCGAAGCTCTGTAATTCCGGAGACATTCCTGACGAAATGGAAGCAATGTACAAGAAAGTAATCTCCATCGAGAACGCTTACCAGCTTCTCCTCTCCCACAGAACCACTACCTCTGATTCCCGAAACCGATCCACCAATCGAGGCCCAAAACCTCACTTCACACCACGCAGGAACAACCCTGACGCTATGGACGTAGACCGTCTATCTGAAGCTGACAAGAAAGCCTATATGAAAGAAGGTCGCTGCTTCAAATGCGGTGAGAAAGGACACAGGGCTAACGACCCTGACAAGCACCCGAAGACCGGAGATGCCGACAAGAAGAAGAAAGGAAAACAAACGGTAAGGCGTACAGCACCTGATGATGAAGACACCACAAAGATCGAAGAACTCTCTGATGATGAAGAACTCGACACCAGAAGAACGGATTTTTGAATAGGAGGCCTACCGCAATGTTAGCCATCTCCTCCCTAGATGTACGTATTGTCCAGAATGTAGGAAAATCTAAAGAATTAAGGGTCCCGGCGACCATCTTTTCTTCTGTACACCTGAACAAATCATTGCAAACCACCACTGTTGTCGACTGTGGCGCAGCTGCCACATTCATCCATTGGATGTTTGTCCGAAAGCATGGCATCAAAACCCATCGCTTCACCACCCCTTTCCCAATCCGAACTGCCGATGGAAAGATCTCCGAGAACCCCATCACGCATTATTGTCACCTTGCAATCAAGATTGATGGAAGATTGATGTTTGGAAAATTCAACATCATGAACATGAGTGATCGTGACATGATCCTTCTCGGAAAACCCTGGCTAACCGCCATGAACCCTGACATCGACTGGGCTAAAGACACCCTTCGACTCCCATCAAACCCTAGATCACTCCGATTCGAGAAAGCCTTCAAAAAGCTTTGGAGAGAAAACTCCGCATCAAATCCCACTCCACCACCGAAGCCAAGAAAGAAAGTTTCAATCGAAGAGGAAGAAGATCCCGAGCAATTTACTCCCCTTCACGCTCCACTTCCCAAAGACGGGAAAAGAACCCTTGAACGACGAAAAGAGAAGAAAAAGAAAGAACCTGTTCCCCCCCTCATCCCAGACCCTGACAACGAACCATCTCAATATGACACCATGGAAGATGTTTGGGATGACTCTTCTATGTTTGCTAAAAAAGTAGATGATCCAGTAACCTACCCCATCAACGACAATGAGGTCTTGATCGAGTACGCTCAAGATGGAACTTCTGTAACCCTTCACGAAAACCTTTCCTTCGATTCACCCCTCACTCGTGATGGCACTTCTGCCTCCGAGATCCGACGAACCGCCGCTCTTAAACCCCTAAGGAACTCTTGGATCTACGCACGAAAGACCGAAGAAGATGAATACCTGAAGACTAGCAATAAGGCGCAAGAATTTGCCCTTAAAGACGCACAAGAAAAGAAGAAGAAGACCTTCGAAGAATTAGTCCCTGACTACCTTCACAACTTCATTGATGTTTTCGCCAAAGACGGCTTAAACAAACTCCCACCATCTTGCCCCGGAGTAGATCACAGAATCGAAACGAAACCAGGATTCATTCCGAAGTCTGCAAAGACTTATCCCCTCTCTCCGAAAGAAACCAACGCAGTAAAAGCATTCCTTGATGAACACATCGCCAAAGACTTCATTCAACCATCGAAATCCCCGCAAGCTAGCGGATTCTTCTTCATAGGAAAGAAAGATGGCTCTCTTCGGCCCTGCCAAGACTATCGCTACATCAATGAGTGGACGATAAAGAATGCCTATCCCCTACCCCTGATTCCTCCTCTGATCGCTAAGTTAAGTGATGCGAAATTCTTCACGAAGATGGATGTCCGATCTGGATATAACAACATCTTGATTCACCCTGATGACCGTTGGAAAGCAGCATTCACCACCTCCTTCGGACTCTTCGAACCGAAAGTAATGTTCTTCGGCTTATGTAACTCCCCAGCAACGTTCCAAGCCTACATGAACCAGACCTTCCAGAAAGAAATCGCCGAAGGATGGATGATCGTCTATATGGACGATATTCTCATATTTTCGAAAACCCTTAAAGAAAACCAGAAACGAACTCGCCGTGTCCTCGAAATCATCCGAAAAGAAACCCTTTTCCTGAAACCCGAGAAATGCACCTTTGACGCTCAAGAAGTCGACTACCTCGGCATGATCATTCGTCCTGGACAAGTAGCCATGGACCCTGCCAAGTTGTCTGGTATCAGCCAATGGCAAACCCCTTCCTCAGTCAAAGAAGTCCAATCATTCCTTGGATTCTGCAATTTCTATCGCCACTTCATCTCCCATTATTCCGACCTTGCACGCCCTCTGATCGACTTGACAAAGAAAGACTCCGTCTTTGCATGGACGCAAGCATGCACCGAATCCTTCGAGAAGCTGAAACAGTGCTTCCTCTCAGAACCCATCCTCCGAAACCCTGATCCATCCTGACAATTCGCCCTAGCCACCGATGCATCGCTCGTCGCGACCGGTGCAGTCCTGCTCCAGACTGATGAGAACGGAGCATATCACCCTTGCGGATACCTTTCGCAATCCTTCAATCCCGCTGAATGAAACTACCAGATCTACGATCGTGAACTCCTTGCCATCATCCGTGCTCTGAAAGCATGGAGGCACTACCTTGAAGGGAACCCTCACCCTGTCATCGTATTCACTGATCATAAGAACCTCCTATATTTCCGATCTGCACAGAACCTCACACGCCGTCAAGCTAGATGGCAATTAACCCTGAACGAATTTGATTTGGAACTCCATCATGTCCCTGGAACCAAACTCGCCGCTCCTGACGCCCTCTCACGCCGCCCTGACCACTCCTCTGACCCTGCTGATAACGCAGATGTCACCCTTCTCCCAGATACCCTCTTCGCCCGAGTTGTTGATATCGACCTTGCCAATGCTTTGAAATCCACTGACCCTCTTTCTGACCCGGTAATCATTGCTGCTCAACAGGCCCTTGATGGGCTAAGCACACCTCCCATGAAATCCGCCCTCTCCGATTGGCGTCTTGACGACGGAACCCTATTTTATAAAAATCGAGCTTACGTCCCAGCTCATCTCCGCCACCGCATCCTCATTCTTCACCATGATCATCCCACCGCCAGACACCCCAGACGATTTAAGACAGAAGAGCTAGTCAAACGTGACTATTGGTGGCCCGGAATGGGTACATTCATCAGAAAATATGTTGAGGGTTGCACCCTTTGTCAGCAAATGAAATCTGATACACACCCTTCCACTCCCCCATTGACCCCTATCCCCTCATCCGCAACACACCCCTTCTCGCAAATCTCCGTAGATCTGATCACCGATTTACCTGAATCCGGAGGTTTTGACTCAGTCATGGTCGTGGTAGACCATGGGCTTACGAAGGGGGTAATTCTCTCACCTTGCAAGAAAACCATTACGTCCGAAGGCGTGGCCCAACTATTTTTCAAGAAAGTTTTCTTGAGATTTGGTCTCTATGACAAAATCATCTCAGACAGAGGCCCCCAGTTCGCCTCTAAGTTTGCCAAAGAACTTGGAAGACTCCTCGACTACAAAGTCGCCCTTTCCACAGCATATCATCCCCAGACCGACGGACAGACTGAACGTCTGAACCAGGAATTAGAAACTTACCTCCGCATCTACTGTCGCTCTGCACCTCTCGACTGGGTCAAGCATCTCCCCATGGCAGAATTCGTCCACAACCACCGAAAACATGAATCCCGCAATGCCTCCCCATTCTTCCTTATGATGGGATATGAACCTCGAGGTATCCCTCATATTCTTCCCAACTCCGCCATCCCTGCCGCAGAAGATCGAATCAGATACCTCCAGAAGACCAGAGAAGAAGCCATCGCATGTCACAATCTTGCAATGCAACGCATGGCCGCTCGATCCTATGGAAAGAAGTTTGAACCCTGGAAAGTCGGTGAGAAAATATGGCTCTCTGCGAAGAACCTCATCTCCGCTCTCCCTTCTAAGAAACTTGCCCCTAAGCGATACGGCCCTTTTACAGTTGAAGCCGTCCTTTCCCCTATCACATTCAAAATCCGACTTCCCCCCTCTTGGAAATCACACCCCATTTTCCATGCTTCTGAGCTATCATCCTATCAAGAAACAGAAGTCCATGGTCCGAATAACACCGAACCCCCTCCCGACATCATCAATGGTCAAGAAGAATATGAAATCGAAGCCGTTCTCGCCCACAAGGGAAATGTAAAAGGAAAACGCCGCTTCCTCGTGTCATGGAAGGGATACCCTTCTTCCGATAACTCATGGATACCCAAAAAAGAGATGAACAACACCCAAGAAATCCTGTAAACCTATAAAAAACGTCTTCGAATCTCTCGACTCCTCACCAACTAGAACCTGAAACATGTCCTCTTCACAATCCTCCCAATCCTCTCTTGAAACTCACCGCTCTCAACTCGAACTTCATCACAAACGAGCCCTTGTAGAATCGACTTTGCTCTCCCTCCCATGCACTCTTCCTTTAGACCATTTCTTTTCTGAAGATCCTATCGCTCTTTCTCTCATCACCGCGTACCGCAGTGCGGACCTTTCCTCCAGCTACACTCATACCATTAACGCTCCTGAAGAGGAGGCCACCAAGCACTCTATTATCTATCATATGACCAAGATCAAGCTCGTCCTCGCTGACCGACTCCTTGAACGAGGGTTCGAGCAAGCACTCACCCCTTCAATGATTCGTGAAATCACCGAGTCAAGACACGGATCTTGTGACCCCTTTGGACCAACCCCTATGCAACCTATGCGTTCCCCATCACCAGACGTTCCCAGTTCCCCATCTGAGGCTTCAGACAAAAGCACTCCAGTCCCTCCCCCATCCTCTCAGCTTGCCATCTGCTCGGCTGGAGCTCCTCGCAGAGATCGAGGAAAACGAAGGAACAGTGTCTCATTCGGAGTAGGTCTATCTCGACCATATACACCATCCCCTGCCCCTCTTATTAAAGAAGAAGACTCCGAACCATCCATCGCACCTCCTGAGCCATCACGCCCACCTTCCCCCACCGACTCTCGTGCGCCTTCTGAGGAGACCTTTCGTGACCGCAACGGAGTTGATTACTCCACAGTGACCTGCTGCTACTGCGGAGGAGATGGGCATCGTCAAATTGACTGCCCCCGATACTTTTGCCGTATTTGCCATAACCATGCCCCCAAACACCTCACGTGCTTTTGCCCTCAACTTAAAGGGAAACACGTTATTTCAGCCAGACCAGGATCGTGGCTTTTCCTCTCTGCGTTAAAGACGTATGAGGACCGTCTGGATGAAGAATACGAAGCAATTGAGAAGAGAACTCTCGCTGATGACACTTACTCCGCGGACTTATATTTAAATTTGGATAACTGAAGTCGGAGACTTCAGACGTTAACAAGGGGGTAATGTTACAGTCACCCCATTCTTTTCTCACACTACGCTTCTCTTCCATTTCGCTATGCTTCCTTATCACCCTGCTACTTCCTCATGTTCCCTTATCCCTGATTCGGCCTGACTCATCTTCCCATGAACCTTCCTTTCCTGTACTTTGACTCTTGGTCCGTGCTTACTTCTTCCCTCTATTTAAGAACATAGTTACTGCTTGTATTTCCCTAACTTGAATCTACTCGGTTCTCTCAGATAACTTGAACTCTAGCTCCTTGGGAAGGAGGCTAGCCTTGTTGACCTCGACCTAGTTCTAGATCCTGCGGGAGTCTAGACGATCGGATCCTGCGGGAGTCCATAGCCCGACGAAGCTACGCTTCAGTCGGTCCAGATCTAGAACCACCTTTATTGGTGTTGACGATTGCCTTTGTTGGCGTACTCTATCCGAGTCCATAACAACTTGTAGCTCAGGAGCAAGCTCTAACTCAGACTCCGAGTCATCGTCCCCATAGATTTCATCACCATCCTCGCCTGAGGAGTCTTCCATACCACCAAGATTACCATGTTCTTTGTCTAAAATGTTGCCAGATTCCATATGGATACCATCAACAGATTCTTCATCAGAGTGTTGTGAACGAGAGGCATCCTCTTCGTCGGAGCATTCAGTCACTGTATTAGACATAATCTAATGTTCAAAAGAGTGACAGTTATGCTTTTCTGCTCGACTTTGAAGGAGAGTGGTGCAAGTTTGCTGAATTTTCGATTTAATTGAATTTTCGACATTTTTACTATTTTCGAACCGTTTCGAACACGTGAGTCAAGACTTTCCGGAAGGAGTGTACTTTGCAGCGTGAGTTCACAATTCAAATGTGTTTGTTCCGCTGAACTTCTGCCCAGGACGCCCTAGCCCCGCTGCTGTTTCTTGCTTCAACTGTCTCCAATCTCAGTACGTCAGTTTGCGACTGCCTCATCTATATTTGATTGCCTCATCGTTTTTGTAGGACTCATCTTCTACCGAAACTGAAATCTATCTTGGCGCTCTTCAAATTTTCGTGCTTGTGATAATGTTCGTGCTGAGACCACGCCTCATCCTTGGTGTTCGAGGATGTCATGTAAAGCTCGTGGCCGACACCGGCGAAGCACTGGCATGGTTACTCTCATTTTCCAGGAGCATGCACGCATGTCAACTGGTAGTGATGCTTAGCACGAGAAAAGATCAACACCAGTCAATATTTGTCGGGTGCTTTGAAGGGAACACGAGAAGGTCGTTTAGGTATCTTATCGATTGTGGTACTGATTTGGGGTTCCGACAACACGAGAAGAATAGGTTTGGGTGTTCGAACTAATATCATGTTGCATTACCATCTACACTTGCACGAAGGTTACCGGCGGGAATGAAAGTACGCATGTGAAGGCCAAAAATCGCGGGCGCTGATTGAATCTTCAATTAATGCATTCTGCAAAAACAGGATCTCAGCCACTGAGCCATTTCAAGTTGTCCTGCAGGATGGTGTCGGACCCGGAAACATTTACATCACGTGACTTTTGGTTGACGCGCGCCCAGCCACAGCCGCGCTAACATTGTTTCACGTCCCAAGTTGAGTACTTGAAACTTGACAACTTCAAGCTTGCACACACATCCGCGATTTTAGGCAACTGGTGTGGCCAATTTACTAGCCACAATCTGCAATACTAATGAATCTCACCACACAGCTAGACCAACCACAAATGGAAACTTGTGCTCCAACCCCATTCGATCACGCTAAGGCTGACATTATTTTGCGATCAGTTGACGGTGTTGAGTTTCGAGTCTTCACACTCTTCCTTTCCCTTGCATCTCCATTCTTCGAGACGTTGTTCGGCCTCCCTCAGGCACCTGACGCGACTACCAATCAAGAGATGAAGGATGGTCTAGCTGTCATTGCCATGTCTGAGGACAGTAAAACTCTGGATTCATTTCTTAGGTTCTGCTATCCATCAACGCTGGCGGAGGATCCTTCTCTCGAGAATTTAACGGATGCTCTGTCTGTTCTTGCAGCTGCGAGGAAGTATTCACTAGACCTGATCGAGAGAAAAGTATGTCAGGCCCTGGTGAATCCCAAAGTTCTCGAGACAGAGCCCCTCCGCTGCTTTGCCATTTCCAGGAATGCACGACTTAAACATGAAACCATCATTGCTGCCAGACACACCTTGCGCCAGCCCTTAATTCCAGCGTGGTGTGCAGAGATCGACCTTATCACCGCATCCGACCTCCTTGCGCTGCTAACATACCACAAAAAATGCAGTATTGCTGTACAAACTTTATGGAACTTCAAATGGATTAGAGATCATTATCGCAGCGAGAATGGCTGCAAATGGATATTTGCTTCAGGGAACGGTTACAGCGGCTGTCGTTGCGGACGGGTTGATGACAGTCGATTCTTTCTATGGGGCGATCGTACAGTTACATGGTGGACGACATATATTCAGGAGGTATTCGAATTGTTGAAGGATTGCCCATCCGGCGATACTGTGAGGATTGCAGCGGACACGACAGTCCAAAAGGTCAGAGGTGCAAGTTGTACTGCTTGCTCTGGCCGGGTGGGGGAAAACATGGCGGAGTTCAGCAACCTGCTTGCTCAGAAAGTTGAAGAGATAGTTGAAAAGGTATGTATATACCTTGTTCTGTATCACGGACACAATTCTGATTTCTCAATAGATCGAACTAGAGATGGACTTTTGATTATCCTCATCCTGAGTAAGGCAATATATATCACTACGACGAAACTCTTTCTGAACGTCATCGGACAGGTGAAACACTAGGACTCCGTAGCAATACCTGTGACCATTTTCCATTGACTCCCAGCATTTAACTGAAATCGAATTGCAGGATGGGGTATTTCTACCAAAGGGGAATGACTCCTTGTTCTTACAATTTCTTTTCTCCCCGCCTTCCAGAATATTTTTGATACTGTAATTTGGCGGACATACGAACATATAATCTCGTACGTAAATCAATGTTTGTGGCCAAGACTTTCGCCTGTTCAGCAGTTTTTACTAAGTTATTCCGACTTTAATCACATCGTCCTTTTTGCCGTTTATCCAGAATCCATCTCTTATTTCTATCCATAGTCATAAGTAGGTTCTACTTGGCGCCCAGAAATATATCGCCTGCTATATCGCTCATAATTATAAGAATACATCTCATGTGCGCTTGGCAACCGTGGCTTGTACTCACAGGATTTTGTTGAGTCCCGTTGCAGGGTCGTAAATGTCTTATACTATCATTCGGGGACCATCGACTCGAGGAAAAACATCCTGACCAAAGTTCGCAGTACTTAAACTTGGTGACAATGGATGGTACCACGTGTTGACTATGACTACGACAAGCACGAGATGGAAAATGTAGATGGATTCAACATGACCGAGGTTCAACATGACTAACGGATACTATACAAAGATAATCGACAAAACCAAAAAATGTAGGATCAAGTGGAGTATTTATAGAGAAGAAAATGGTTGGTGACCGCGAGAAAAACCCTAACATCTGGCATATAAAACATGAATATGGGCTGTGAACACAAATCAATAAAATCGCACATGACTCAACAAGAAAGAAATGCGTACCACTTCGGGATGTTCATAACAATGCGAGCCAGGAGAAATTCCCCAACATCTTCGACCAATCCTTCACCCAATTCTCTATGAACGTGTCCGTTCCCCGTGCTTGAGACTGCCGCTCCAACTCCACGATCTTTACAGCGACGTCGTCCCCAAACTCCGTACAGAGTTGCTTCACGATGATTTCCCGACTCAGTCCAGGATATTTGCTCATCATTTTGAGCATGTACTCCCCTAGAGCATTAACACCTGTAGTATCAGTTGGCTGCGTCATGATCACACCGCGATTAGTCCGGAAGATCAGTTTCGCGGCTAGATCATCGATCACAAAGCGAACTGGTTCACCGCTCGCAGTGAAAAGAAAGTAGTCGACATCTTTGTCTGCTTCGAGCATCTCGGCTTGACGCTCCGCAGCAGGAGAACGTTTGCCCTTGCAGGGATTCACTCCAATATCTCTGAGAGTGAGCCCACCATTCTTGTTTGAAACGTTACGTATCAGGTTGGCGACGGGATCCGAGTCGCTGAATGCCCAAAGGGGGTCTCCCTTTGTTCCGCTCAGTCCCTGCGTCACTTTCTTTTTGCCGCAAGCCTTTTTGTGAACAGACCAGTGTTCTTTCTGGCAGGATCTGGTGGACGGAACATCATGAGGGAATTACGAAAAAGACGGGTTATAGGACTACTACGCACTGAGAACAATAATGTACCTCGAATTTGAGTTTTGTTTTGCAAACACTGCACACCATGAAGCGAACACCTTGTCCGATGTCTTCTGGCGTCTTCGTGCAGTTTTCGCAGCGGATAATAGGTTTATCCCTCAGAGTCGTTTTGACATGTGCCAAAGATCGGGCGACGTGTCCCTTTGTATTCTCCATGAGATGCAGAACTCCTTTCATCCCCTCGCTACGATTGGTGATGTCGCTTAGGATTGACAATGCTGAGGACAGGACAAACTGCCCTGTTCATTGACTGTTAGACTCTCGTATTGTGTTCTATGAGCCGGAAACACTCACCAATAAACTTATTCCTATTGATAGTCGCGGCTTCAAACGAAAGCTTTGTGCTTTGGGATCTCTGTTTTCGAGGTGGGACATCCGAAGCCTGTTCCGAGGCTTGTTCCAAGGCCTGTTCCGAGTCCTGTTCCGAGGCCTGTTCCCACCATGAGTTTGGCAGGAATGCTGGTTTAATGGACGACTCAGATAACTCCAAGACACGAGTGAGAAAGTCGATGAAGCCCTTCCCGCCCTGCGCTAGGAGGTTTGAAACTGTGACCTCTGGGCAAAGAGCACGACAATCTTGTCCCCAAAACGTAGCTACTTCAGATGCCCCCTTCAGGCCTTCAAGGATATGTCTCCTCTGCTCAGTGACGTCCAACAACAACCAGATGGTGTCAAAGTGACTTTTGTTAAAGAGGTTACGCAGGATTTCAGCTACCCCATCTTGGACCCTGCGAAGATCTTGGTGGAGGAACTCGATGGCATCAGGAGTAAGGCAAGAATCATCCAGGAAACGGGAGATCTCCTTGAAGACGTCTGCTGCAGTTGACGATGCGATCGCCACCTCCCATTCCTTATTCCACTCCAGCACGTCTTGCTTGACATCAGTGATGTTAAATTTCTTGGACAGGATCGGAGGAAGAAGAAGACCTTCAACTTTCTTTACAGGAGTGTGGTTCTCGATTTCCGATGCCATTGCTAGACAATGACTTGCTTGTTTGCTGCTCGAAGGGTATGGAAGATCAGGAATATCAACCAGACACATTTTATAGCTAACGGCCCATGATGACAATCGGATGCCATCATATCGATGGTCGAATGAACAACAGTTCCATGATCAATGATAGTCTATAAAGAGAAGGGTCATCGTATTCCACACGTAAAATTCGCGCTCTGTATGATGTAAAGTAGTTACTTCTCACCGAGTATATTCTACTTGAGCGGGTCTTGCTTGATATCAGTAATGTTGAATTTCTTGGACAAGATCATTATATTTTTCACCAGCAGAGTGACCCTCGGGCGCAGCTTCCACTAGACGATGACTGAGTTATTTGCTCGGGCTGAGTGTATGTGAGATCGAAAATCTAGGCCAGACACGTTGAAAGCGCCCTGGAACAATCGGATACCGTCATATTGACAGTCAAATTGCGAGCATGGGTAATGGAAGGTAGTTCATGATTAATGATGGCAGTCCATAAAGAGAAGGTTTCTCATCTCCCAGACGTAAAGCCTGCGCTCTGTACAATTGCGGACGAGCAAACTCGCCAATTTTGGTAATTGCTCTCGAAAGAGTAGACCACCAATTCAATCTTTACCGTTGGGGATAAGAAAACTCGCCAATTTTGATAGTTGCTCTCAAAAGAGGAGGTCACCAATTCGGTCTTTACTGTTGGGGATAAGAAAACTCGTCAATTTTGATAGTCTCTCAAAAGAGGAGGTCACCAATTCGATCTTTACCGTTGAGGATAAGAAAACTCGCCAATTTTGATAGTTGCTCTCAAAAGAGGAGGTCACCAATTCGGTCTTTACTGTTGGGGATAAGAAAACTCGTCAATTTTGATAGTCTCTCAAAAGAGGAGGTCACCAATTCGATCTTTACCGTTGAGGACAAGAAAACTCGCCAATTTTGATAGTTGCTCTCGAAAGAGAAGGCCTAGGTCACCAATTCGGTCTTTACCGTTGCGGACAAGGCCAATTTTGGCAGCCGAAGAGAAGTTCACCACTTTGAAGCTTGCACCCTGTGTGCATAATCACCACGAGGCTCCATGCGGCGGTCTCGTGAATCATGAACCTTCCCCTAAATGTTGATACAGCGGTCTTGTCACAACATGAGCCAGACATCCTTTATGGGCTTGTATTCTATATGTGTGTAACATTATTCATTCAGACTCCACAGCAGAACAGACGATTGCACTGAAAGCAAGCGAGTCACACCTACTGATTAAAAACAAAGGGATTCTTCCACTCATGGCAATAATACATGAAACTGGGAACGAATGAAGCAGAAATTAACATGATAGCGAAACCGAGAAAAGCTCGACCATATGGTAGAAGACAATGCGGGAATTATGTCTGAAATTACAAGCAGCTGCCTTCAAATTAGCGGTGGCCACTAGCACGGTCAACAGACGTGCAACAGGCAAATAACACGATACCAACGACTGGATTTGACCACGGCAGGTATTGTCACGATGGCGGTATCCGAGTCAGCTGCAGTTAGCCTATATTATGGGAGTCGTAGACATTTCACTGGTGGCAGTGGTTTCATGGCATGATGATGATGCGACAGGTCGGGTTTGAACTTCTTCTATCCGCAAGTTCGACGGTAGGGGGTCGGTGGGAGGAACCTTGCCTAGAGCGTTGCTGGAGTTGTCACATTGTATCGTGGTCGATGGGAGGATAGTTGGAAAAGCGAGAGACGTGACCCCAAGGAGACGAGAGTACCGCTGCAACGACGTGCGGAGGGCTGAGAATGGTGCACCGAGATCGACCAACCTGGCTTCGCCACTTGTTGTCACTTTGCCATTTCACGTCGTTGGCAGTCCATTGCAACACAATTACATAAACGGCCTTGGCCTGAGGTCCTAGACCTGACGTGACTGATAAGGCAACTGTCACAACTTGAACCACTCTATGCCATTCACGTAACATAGATTTCACATCCTGATGATATTATAGCTCGGTGGCCGAGGCAGAAGAGAGCGAGCAGGTGTATACGAAGAACTTGGGAGGGAACGCACTGGATTGAGTGTGCATTGACAGCCTGTGTTCTACAGCCATGCAGGTGAGTTATGATTCGCTTGTTTATCTCAAATCTTTTTATGATGCCGTGCCAACAGGATGTGATCATCTCGCTGACAGACAGGCTTGCATGGCATGATGAGAGGCTGGCCGCTGCCGGTGCTCATCGCCAATATTAATATCACCATCAATATTTCATGGTACTTGCAATTTGAAGAACACAAACTGTAGCGTGAATCTTGTCTCATTTTCCATTCTAAATTTCAATGTGGTGTCATACATTCACCGGGCATTATGTACGCATCAACCACGGACTATGGATCACAAAGTATCTTGCTGTATTCATGCATTAGATTCTATGCTTACCGCCTTTTGGTATCCTTCGTTTTTTTGGCATTATTATCGTAAGATAGCCTGCTGATCGAGGCAGAGAGTGAGAAGGTGCATATGAGGAAACAGATGCTGCAGGCTAAGATGATCCAGGAGATTATGCGTCGAGAGGTGTGCTCGGAGGCGGCCAGAGTGTCGACAGCCAGGCAGGACTGATGAGTTCTCCGTTTTCTCTGTTGCAAACTTCCCTGAATTTTATTGCGTGACCTTTTTCAGACTGTATTCAATGTCACATCACACATAGGCTTGTGTCGCTACTTGGCTTCACCGATCAGTGATATGATGGAACTCCTGAACTGACGCATATGTAACTAGGAAGTCGTCTGAAGAATGTAAACAAGCTGCCGAAACAATGAACAGTTCCTTGATCATGTACAGTGTTCAAACATCCCATATATGTACTAACTAACGCTTCACAGCTTCAAGACCAGCGTCTACGATTCAATCGGGGACCACTGGACTGACTTCCCATCTCTACATGCCTTCAAAATATTTACTTGATCAATCACGGCAGGAACGGCCGAACAGCGCTCGACGGTGGTATATATCCAGCACGAATGCCAGCATGGCATCCACCAAATTCGTCTCTCGCTCGCATTCGTCCTCTAACAATATGACCTTAGTTTTAAATTCCCCTAGCTGGTGACCGTTCATCGAATCATATCGTATTTACAGCTATTTTGCAGGTTCGTGCAGTAGGATGATGATGATGGTACCTCGATCTAACCCTGCCTGTGGTTTTGCAGTTGCTGCCTCCGTTGGAATGATATATGATTGGGGTGAGCACGATTATATTAGAGAACTGCGATATCCTTAAAGTCTTTGCAGCACTTACATTCGGACAAGAGGTACGTTCATGTCATTGCCAGAACAGCTATCTTGCTAAGAATGGTTTGATAGTTTGAACTGGTCTGGGTGAGCAGAGTCCCACGTCAGAACAACATTAATTTGTAACAGAAGCAACGCTGGTCCCTTGTGACTATTCTGTATCTGAGTGTATTTAGCTCGTGTTATAATTGTGGTTGGCAAGCTGTACTGATGCTCAAAATATCCTAGGCGCGGTATCTTGGAATATCATATGCTGTGTACGTTTGAACGCTAAGAGGCAATTGGTGTTGCACTAATTGGTCTCTTTACAATTAGGATCACCATACTGTGTATGTCTCCTCACACACACCACGTTTGTTTCTTTTGACCGACGGCATACAGTCAGTGTTCCGACAATCCCGATGACAGATGCAGTGGGCATCCTGCACTGATGTATCATGTTCAAATGTCTAATTAACTGTATCTCATGCAGGGGTGAGTGAGACACGACCGACTTCTTGGTTTAATAATGACTGCCGCAGATGTGAGTTTCTTGGCAGTGGCGATTCTCCGAGGCTGATCACAAACTTAATTTTATCAGGCCTTGCTATGTATCTCGTACTAAATTGGACGAATGTCATCATAACTGCGATACTTGGCGGTGAGCTTCACAGACATAACGTCTTTGCTGGACTGACACATCCTGCAAGCCATCATGGTCACACGATTATATGCTATGTATCAGCGATCTAGGAATGTGCTGATAATTCTCATCATCACCTTCCTGGTTGTCAACACTTTCGACGGAATGATCTTTGCAACAACAATGTGGCATATTTCCTCTGGTAAGCTTTAATTATGGATGAAAGATCTGTGTGCATCAGGCTTATTGATGAATACTAGAGGAGCTCATTCTTTCCGGCAACTATCAGTGCACTGCTGGCTCTGAGGGCGATTCCTTACTTCTAGTTTCCGTGGCCTGGATAATCACGACTGTGTGGGAAGTCCTTGCACTGTGTCTCGCAATATGGATTGCTGTAAAACACTTACGTGAACTGCGGCAACACTCGGCAGGAGGCATTATCGGGGACTCTTTCACGGTGCTGATACAATCTCATGCGGTTTACTTTGTGAGGTGAGCTCATAATGTGAACGGATTCTGGTTTTCTGACTGAAGTTATGCAGCCTTGTTGCTGTTTCTTGCTTCAACCTTGGTGGTTTGTCTCCAACACTCGCAGTATGCCAATCTATCATTGCTATCATTGAATGCTCCATGTGACCACGGCTCATCATTTCTATAGGACACATCATCCTTGGAAACTCATATCTATGTTGGCTCTTCTCAAATTTTCGTAGCTGTGCAGTCATTTGTGTTGGGACCGCGCCTCATCCTCAGCGTTCGAGAACATCACGCTAAGCATGTGGCCGACAACGACGCAGAAATCGGGATGACTTCGATCGCTTTTCAGGAGCGCGTGTATGTATCGACTAGCAGCAGTGTGTAACACAGGAAATGTTCGATGTGATAAACACACCGCAGGAAGTGGGAGAATTCGTTTTGATCCCAAGTTTCGTTGTACTAGCTAGCATATAACTTATTTGGTGTTTACATAAATGCAAGGCGAAGGACTTCAGCCTGCAGCTAAGGTGTGGATTCGATTACGAGGAACGCGCGACAGAATTGCAAGTTCCTTCGATTGCTGTCGAGTTGTTCAACGCGCCCGTTCAGTTGATTATTGTGCAGCGCATCCGACATCGTGGGAACAATTGTCGTAGCGGCGCGCCAATCCCCGACCGTGACTCAACCGACAAAATCCTTTATCTGTCCATTCCTCTGTCCCACTGCAAGTGAATCGCTTGTATGATCTCAAATGCTGGTTGTTTTTTCTCTCGACGGCGCAAAAACTTTGGTCAATCACGGAATATATTGTATATCTGAATGAGGTAAGTAACTAGAACCACGGCATAATGTACATTTCGAGAGGGCAAAATCAACAATCAATCACGGAACATATTACAATTGAAGGAGGCGAAATGTGGTGCAATGCGGTGTTGAAACCACACACCTAATTTTCGCTCAGCTGCATCACATGGCCGTCGAAGACTCGAACTCCTCGCCTACGTTTTCCTGTTTGTCATCGCCCTCAAGTCTTCGTCGTCGTCGAGTTTGGCTGCCAGGGACTTCTTGCATCCCTGATCCTCATAGAGGTCATCGGTGGCCTTGCGCTTGCCAGTCTCATTCTCCATAGTGCACTGTATATTTGTGTGAGATATCGGATGTCTCGCACAAATATACAGTGCGCTGGTTCTATCCTATCCCTTTTGGTTTGGAGAGTCTGAGAATCTCACACAAGCCCAACTCCAGGAGCACTCTCAAACTGGTGAATGTGCAAGTTACGACCGGTCTGGGTGCATGTCTGCGCAGACACCAGGTCTGTGTCTGGGATTAGGTCTGGGTGATTCGAGCGGAGTCAATGTAACAAAGGTGCCCACCCGCTGCTCACCGATGTCATCACACACCTCACCGCCACACAGCGCCTGCTACCTGAAGTGCCCGCCGCCTGAGGAATCACAGTGCTTCCGTCCTAGTTGGGCAATGTCGATGTCCTCCTTCTTCCATTGTCTCTTTTTCCCGCCCATTTTTCTTGGCGCTGGCGACTTCGAACTCCGTCACCCGTTCCGAGCGTGCAGCCAGACTTGGTGGCAAACACAGACCCGGTGTCTGTGTAGACTTCCACCCAGACTGGCTATATCAGACTCGTCTTCTCAAACTGGCATTCAAGTTCAGCCTCCCAGCCCCATGCTCATTGCGCTCCATTCTGCGGCTGCCCATGTCTTATACCTCAGCGGTGCTACAAAAGTCATAGATAGTCTGGAAATTGTGCTATGACGAACAACCAATGGACACTCATAGGCGATACTGATCCTCTATGGGGCGGTGAGTGTTCTCAATCAAACGCGTCAAGCAAACTGATCTATCATGCCAATGTCATCGGTGTCTTTGCTACAGAAATATTTGGGTTTTTCACAATGTCTTCGGGGGTTCATGGCAACTTGGAAAGCATCTCGGCCTAAGTGGTATCCACAACAGAATGGAAATCTGTTTCTATGGGACTGCGCAGGTTCGAAATCTGCCGGGGAAAGTTTTTTTTTTCTATCACAACACATCTCGACGTTCACACATCGATCATTTCGTCGCAGGCTCTCCTTATATAAATGGTCTTAGCCAAGTGGTTGTCACAACGGAATCGAAATCTGTTTCTCTTGGATTGCGCACGTTCGAAACATGCTAGCGATAAGGTTTTTTCTATCAATAACCACCTTGGGATTCACTCGTGGATGGTTTCGTCGGAGGCTCATCTTAACTGGTCTTACCCAAGTGGTGATCACAACAGAATCGAAATCTGTTTCTCTTGGATGGCGCAGGTTCGAAACCTTCCCACAACCGGCTGTTTTTTCCATCAGAATACGCCTTGAAGATTCGCTCATGGATGGTTTCCTCGGAACCTCATCTTAACTTCGTCCTGGCTAAAATGGTGCCCACAACAGAATCTAAATCTGTCCTGCCGGTGACAGCGTTTCGTTTTTATCGAAACACGGTGCCCTTAACATTCATTCATGGATGGCCCCCTCGTAGGTCCATCTGAACTAGTCTTAGCCAGGTGGTTTCTACAACAGAATGAAAATCTGTCCCACTTGGAATGCGCCAATGCCGGCGACGCGGATTTTTCTATTAGAACACACCTTGACATTCAGTCATGGATGAATTCGTCGGACGTTCATCTTAATTAGTCTTAGCCAATTGGTGTTCGCGACAGAGTCAAAATCTGTGTCACTTTCCTCACGCAGGTTCGAAACCTGTGGACACTGGACATTGAGTTGTTTTTTCCTATCAGGATATGCCTTATAATTCACGCATAGACGGTTTCCTCGAGGAATCAACTCAACTTCGTCCTGGCCAAAGTGAGTACCCAACAGAATCCAAATCTGTCTCTTTCACTTCGCCAGTGCAGGTTCGAAACCTACAGACGACAACTTCTTTTTCTATTGGAACACGGCAACCTTGAAGATTTACTCATGGATGATGTCCTCGGAAGTCCATGTGTGGTCACAGAATTAAAATATGTTGAACCTGCTGGTGATGTGGTTTTCATGCCTTCATGGTTCAAACGTTCACCCATGGAAAGTTCCTCGAGGGTTCATTTCGAAAGGTGTTAACTTAGTGGTTAGCAGAGTCGAAATCTGTTTCTCTTGGCTTGTGAAGGTTCGAAACCTACCGATGTCACCTTTTTTGTCTATCGGGACACACCTTGATGTTCACTCATGGATGCTTTCCACAGACGTTCATCCAGTTGGTCTTAGCCATGTGATTACCACAACAGAATTGAAATCCGTTTCCCATCGATTAAGCAGGTTCGAAACCTGGCAACGAGGAGGTTTTTTTTCTATCGGAACACACCTTGATATTCACTCATGGACAATGTCCTCAGAGGTTTATATAATTGTTCTAACAGGGTGTTACCCATGTGGTTACGACACAATTAAAATCTGTTTCTCTTGGATTAGGCAGGTTCGAAACCTGGCCATGACAAGGTTTTTGTCTATTAAAACACACCTTGATATTTATTCATGGATAATGTCCCCAGAGGTTTATCTAACTAGTCTTAGCCATGTGGTATCACAACACAGTCAAAATCTGTTTCTCTTGGTGTTGGTTCGAAACCTGCTGACAATATTTTTACGGTGAAGTAGTACAATACAAGATATCTGTACACTATGTTTGCTGTTGTTTTTCTCTTGTAAATAACGCTTGAAGACTTGACAGAAAGTAGGGGTATCAAGTTAGGAGAAAAAAAAACAACTGGCGCTCAGTGGGGGACCGGTTGACACGAATTGCTTCCGTGGGACCAAACGCTCCCCCTCCTTACATATTCCCACGTCTGATTCTTTTACATGGACAGTACAAGAGATTTACTAGCAGGAATATTATCAGCAGTGGGACCAACAAATGTTAGGTCGCCTTGGATTCACTCGTATATTTGCAATCAATTACAGTTGGACTGTCTCGCACAGTACTGTATTCGGTTTCCCCGCTTCAATAGCTTGTACCAAGTACTTTATTCGTCCGCTATTATTCTAATTGTCCTAGAATTCGATGCTACGCAGTAAAGTGTGTGGTTGACTTGAAGATGAAGCAATGGATACAATGGATATGTAGTAACTATCTGTTTTTGAATATACCTACCAGGTGACGACCAACCTACGTCACGATTTTGTCTCATTTTCGGCTTTCTTTGTTGCCAGCTCCTTTTGAAGCCAAGCAGAAACCCCACTAGCTGCCTCCCAAGGTCTGGTCTTCTGCGACATCAAATAACCCTGCAGAGCAGCCATCGATACCTCGCGCTCCGGAATAGCTGACGCAAACTGTGCAGCAAGCGCAGAAAGCTGGTCGCTCGAGAGCTTTGGTGCATGTCCACGGTGGCGCGTGCCCACGTACGTGGGAGCTACGGGCTCAGATTTTTCAGAACAGGCTGAAGGAGATGATGAAGAGGGGTCGGCAGTGTCATCTGGAACGCCGAGATCAATTAAGTTAGGGGAGTCTCCGTCATGCATGGAGCCATTAGGATGCGACTGAGCAGGATTCGATTTCGGTCCTTGGTCATCTGCAGGGGTCTTGGGCGAGGAAGGAAGGTAGAAACGCTTGAATAGTTCGTCTGCCTGATATCTGCTCGCAAGCTTAAATTCTACATGGAGGTCCATACGACCGGGACGACATAGGGCAGGGTCAAGGGACGAATACTTGTTTGTTGTAGCGAACAATATCCGCCCCTCTTGTGCGCCAATGCCATCTAATGCGTTGAGTAGACCGCTGAGCGAAACCTTGCTAGTAGTGTGAGTGGGCGTCCTTGGAGAGCTGGGGATGAGCTCAGCCGTTTGGTTGGGTGGTGAGAGAACGTCCTCCCGCGAAAGACTGTTGTGGAGAGCAGCATCAATGTCTTCCATGAGAGCGATGCATCTCTCAGGCAAATCTGATATGAGTTCTGAAAGACCAGTGTCGTCAAGGCCGCTACGGGAGAGGGAGATGATGTAGACATCTAGTTCCAGTTCGCCCGCGATGCTATGAATCAGAGACGTTTTCCCTGAGCCAGGTGCACCATACTGCAATGACAATTGATAAGCGTCATGGAGAAGCTCTTCAGACGAAAGCATCATACCAACAAGTAACCACGGCGAAAAGGAATTCCTAAAAGTAGGTTCA
Organism: Suillus cothurnatus; assembly: GCA_016758765.1. NCBI lineage: Eukaryota > Fungi > Basidiomycota > Agaricomycetes > Boletales > Suillaceae > Suillus > Suillus cothurnatus. The sequence goes on from JABBWL010000190.1 coordinate 98,046, forward strand.
ATCGAATATCGACAGCTTCACCCCAAATACAAAGTAACGCACCTCGTTCAGCATACCACACTTTACTGGCAAGGAAATCTTGCGCGTCCTCAACGACAAGTTCCCGAATTCCAGGATCTAGGATGATAGAATCTAGAGGCCGTTTGCGTCTTGTAGCAAGTTCTCTCCAGCAATTCGCGCTGTAACGAATTAAAAAATGGGAACATCAAATTTTTGTAGGACTCACGAATCAGAAACATAGACCGTAATGGAGCTGCCTTGCGCATCTTGAAAGGCCTTTTTGGCGTCTTGTAGGATAGTGTTTAGAATGTCATGATTGCGAGTGAAGATGCTGTTTAGCAGCAGATAAAATAGACGATTCAAACGATGTTTGGAAAAAGGTTACCTGATATTCAACGTGTCCCTGTGGTTCAGGCCCCAACCAGGTATTGGCTCTGAAACACGGCTAATCTGAATCCATCTGTATTTGTACCATAGGGTGTAAGACCCAGAGAGTGCTGGCAGGTAAGAGACTTTGGGCATCCCGGATGAATCAGGCTCCCCTTCGGAATCGGTAATGTTCCCCGAATACCTCACGCCAGTGCTGATATTTACGTTGCGCACATTCTCTGTAGACCAAAAAAAATATTTAACATAATATGGCAATAGTTGATCGGAGGGCTTACTCCAGGATGGTTGCTTCGATAGCCAGATCATCATCCATTCTATCGAAATAACAGCCCGTGTTATTGATTTACCGTATAAGCGACCAATGATCACTCACTGTAACTGTCATCGTGATCCTCAAATGATGCGGTGAGAAAGAAAGAATCGATCGTGGACGACCAGACTGTAGCAAGGAGGCGCCGGCAGGTCTCGAAGAAACTACCGATAACCAAAAGCTTCGCCCAGTCTCTCAGAGCAGAGATCGAAAGAATGAACGAGATCAATGGGCCGAATGCGCTCAAGGAAGCAGGTTCCGTCATATGTGGTGAGGTGCCATCGGTAGTCACGGTAGCGTTTGGACTTGAAGTATTTGAGGCTGCAAGCTGCAGAAGCTGCTCAACGAGGTCTGGGATGGACGCCAGCTTGAACTAAAAGACTCGAGAACCGTGACGCGGGTATTATCCTTGGAATACTGTAAACAGACACATTTTATATCCACCTCGTAGCCGCCGGACCCGGACCTAACGCATTTTGGCTGTCAAACTGAGTCATTGAGGTCGATGACTCGAGCCGCGTGGGAGGGGTGTGTCAATCGAATGATAGCGCCCAACGTCCACATTGACATGGAAGTCTACAGGTATTGTGCTTGGCGAGGTGCACGTTCTTGATAGCCACATCTTGATAGCCACACCCATGAGTGATGCACAAGACCATCAGGCATTTCCATAAGTTACTACGAGCAAAGCGGAGCTAATTTTACTAGCGCCCGCATGTGACGTTTTTCATCCGCTACAGCAACACGTTGATATTTGAGTCTCCGCTACTGCTTAAGCGCTTATACTCAATCAAAAGCTGAACAAAATTGTCTGGCTCCTCGGTAACTTCACACCACGGTCATGGCGGACCTAGCCGCCCAACGCGTCTCCCTGGACCTGACACATGTAATCTGTGCGTTAGAAGAAGCCCACGTCCCTTTGCCCTCGCCAACTTACAGGTCCAGATGATGCCTCTTCAGACACTTCCTTTGTACTTGCACTGCTCACGCTGAGTCCAATCCTTCTGATGGTGCGAGTTCAACCGTACATCGCAGCTTGGCGAGCGCTAATACACTCGCAACAGCCTGCATATGCAGTACTCGCGGTACATACCCGAGAATTAACTGTCATCAACATGTGGGCAGGACAACTCCTTTCAGAGGGTTTAAATCTGGTGCTCAAGCGCATTTTTAAACAGGAGCGTCCAGTCGGTATGTTTTCATTTCCCGAACCATTCCCACATGAAGCTGTGCACAAGTCTAAGTTATCGTTGAAATATCTATGATCAGATAGCCAGCTTCACCTTAATGGTTACGGCTTTCCCTCGTCGCACAGCCAGTACATGGGCTATTTTTCTACATTCCTGATCTGTCACCTGTATTTTCGACACCGTTTTGCGTCCTCAGGATCCATCGTGCTCGATCAGCTTTTTCGAATAGCTGTCCACCTTGGGCTAGCTGCGTGGTGTGCCATCGTTGCCTATTCAAGGTAAGTTCTTATGAAGATTCTAGCGGGGATCGTTGAAACAGGGGCTTGGGCGCTCAACATTCTGTCAGGCTCGCCTTGCTGTACCATACGCCTCATCAAGTTAAATGGGGCCTAGGGATTGGCATGGTACTGGGTGTTTCATATTATGCATGTACCGAACTGCTCCCAGCTAAACTCCCGAACTCTATGTTTGGACGAATCCGATTTGCCATCGTAAATCACCCGATAAGCGTGTGGCTACAGCTAAGGGATGGCTGGGGCGTTTGGGCAGATGGTGGGAGAGAAGCTGAGTGGAAGCGATGGAGAACTGAATGGCTGAAGCAGCATGCACGTCTGGCAGGGAAAAAGACGACATGAGCTTCACTGCTAGATACCTTGTGTTTTATCTACTAGACTAGATATATGATCGCAGACTATATCTTCTTGGATTTTACCTGCCCCAGTACATTTCAAATTTAGGATGGATTGTTGTACACACCCAAGTTAAATCATTTCTCATGAGCAAAATGAAAATTTCCTCGTGCAAGCCTCAATTGCAACGATCTCTAAAGGAAAGTCTCCTTCTATTCGGTCTGTCTAGCACTATGCTAACCATCTCGGGTAGTTTGTTATCAACCTTTACACACAGCCTTCGAATCCACATGACTCAAACATACACGTTGTGACTCCCTTCACTAATAGTCTGTATACAAGGCTTTCAGCCACTGATCGATAGGTCTTCTGCATCCACTCCAAAGATGACATATCAACTTCACCCCCTCGAGATTAATCCTAAAACTGGGGAACCATTCCTCCGGCTTCCAGCACCACACCAGAACATCATTCTCACCCCACCTCGACAGGGAGATCAGGATGTACTCATGCAGCATATGAATGATCCCGCTATTTACGGATGGATAGAGGGACCCCCAACGCCGTATCTTCCGGAACATGCAGACTCTTGGATCCAGTTTGTCAAAGGGGAATCAGATGATACTTTGGAATATCTACGGAAGAGCGCAGAGGATTTCCCTAATGGCCCCCTTCATTTTGTGGGTGCGAACCCTGTGCGCTATCTTAGGGAAGTCAAAGAGGACTGGACGGACGTTCTCATAGGAGATGTGAATTTCAGAAGAAGTCCATTCGAGGAGGTAATAGATGAAGTAGAACGGAAGCGACTGCAGGAAGATAATGCAAAGAAGCAAGCAGGGGACCCGACGATTCAGTATGCTATTGGAGGTACGTTGGTTCTCTGAACTTATGAGTTTATTATGTTTTTATTTGTGATAGACTGGCTTGCTGCGAGCCACCACGGGAGGGGCATCATGACTGCAGCAATCGGTCTCATACTAACCGCGTGGGGGATCCCTAGAATGGGAGTTCGCCATGTTGTAGCGCACACTTTCGCTGGGAATATTGGTAGCAACCGAGTGTTCGAGAAGAACGGGTTCGTGAACAGAGGGCTGTTCGACAACGGGAAGACGGTTAGAGGAGAGAAGAAGATATTGACCCTTCTTGAGTGGAAACATGAGAACGAGACGTGACTGTATTTCAAACTCCTTATTAGTGGTCACGTGCAATCACATTCGGTTAGATAAGATGGCCGTCTGAAAATTCAGCTGTTTGTTTTGTACGATGTTCACAAACTCTCCTTAAGCTTTATCTCATCTGGATTCCCTGGCTTGCTACGTTTCATATGTATGCGGCGCTCTGTCACAGAGGCGTATATTTCCTTCGTCGATCAATGTCAATGACAACCTCCCTTCCACCATCACCCATCCCTCTTCTAACGTCTGTCGCATCGTACAGACGATGGCGGCAGAGAGCCTTCGATGAGGGTAAATCCGTGGGTTTCGTGCCGACTATGGGAGCTCTTCACGACGGACATTTGTCTCTTGGTGAGCACATCCCACACACTTTTTCTGAAGTCTATAAATATCTCTTTACTAATATTGAATCATTCGATTCAGTCCAAAGGTCACTAGCCGAAAATGAGCTGACAGTTCTTTCCATCTTTGTGAACCCAGCCCAGTTTGCCCCGCATGAAGACCTTGCCACGTACCCTCGCACTTTACCAGGAGACCTGGAACTCCTTACAGCACAGCAGGTTACTGTGGGTGAGGCCGTGAGGAAAGCCTCCGCTGTATTTCTTCCCTCGGTCCAAGACATGTACCCATCTGGTATAAGTCAAGATGTTTCAGCACAAAAGGGAGCATTCGTCGAGATGAAGGGATACGGACATCAAATGGAAGGCGCAAGCAGGCCAACGTTCTTCCGAGGCGTGGTGACAGTTGTCACCAAGCTATTCAACGCGGTCCAGGTGAGATGGCCTCTTTTTAAGGTGCAGCTTAGCTTGACGACGACTGTAGCCCACGAATGCTTATTTCGGCCAGAAAGATATTCAGCAAGCCTTACTTCTTCGGAGACTCTGCAAAGACCTGCTTTTCGCACACCCTGAAGCTGACCACGTCCATATTGTCCCCACGACCCGTGACCCGAACGACGGCCTAGCATTATCGTCCAGAAACGCGTATCTCTCTGCAAATGAGCGGAAATTTGCACCTGCGCTTCACAAGGCCCTTCAATACGCCGAGTCCACGTGGTTGAACGGCGAATCCAAGGACCGATGCATTTCAAAAGCTATCGCTGTCATCGACGAAGTTAAAGCACGGGCTGCCATAGACGGAGTGGATATGCGGCTAGATTATATAGAGATGAATGATTCGGAGACATTTGACGTTTTAGACGCGTCTTCAAACCATCGGTTGGCAGGAGATATACCTGTGATTCTGAGCGGCGCGCTATGGGTTGGGAAGACCAGGTTGATCGACAATATCGTAGTTGGTGACCTGAAACGTATGATAAGATAGCTCGCAAGTAGATGTGGCCAAGGCAAGATTATTAAATGCTGGAGTGCATCCAGAGTCAGACCACTGTCCAATCCATTAGAGTTGCCAAGCCACTTATCTTCTTCCTTACGCGATCGCCGACCATAGTGACGATGGCGCATTCAAGAGTGATGCTAACGAACGGCACTTTACCATCCGCTCAACTCAATCGACTTTGTGCAGCTCACCCTTTCACTCAACAGGTATAGTATCGTCTTTGTACTTTTGAAGCGAAATGCTTGACACTTCCTCAGCTTGACATCGTGTTCCCTGCTTCCGATGAACTCGAGAAGGCGCTTACATCCCTGAAACCCACATACTGCAAAAGACGTTGTACACTGTCAGAGTTCCTTGATTTTGCCTCCAAGAGTCCAGGCGGGTAAGGAGAATCTAAATCGTGCCCTGAAGAAACGCTGAGATGGTTCTGTTTTGTGTCAAACAGGAATATAACTGCACTGCCATCCACTTCCGAGTGCGTCGATACATGGTGTATCGACCCTAGAGGCGTCCTCACCCTCTGCGTCTCAAAATCACTGTACGAGCAACTCGGGTTGATCGGGAAGAGACTCCCCTTCAAAGGGTGTCCCGAGCAGTACGGTATGTCACTCAGAATCTCAATTCATGCACGAAAGAGAAGTGATCAAGACCTAGCGCAGTGATACGCATACTGGTTAGGCAAGAGACTGAATCTATCGCGATACGTGCGAAGCAAAAGGCAGCTCTAAACCTCTGGGACGAGCTTAGGAAAAACGGGCCTGGGAAATGGGAAATTTTTTATTGTCGAGCGGGTATGTGTGTATGGTGGAGATCCTGTATTCTCAATTAGCTCATTCTAGTGTTCATTAAGACGTGAAGCCAGGAACTCCCGACTCCGAGGGGATTGTTCAGCCTCGAATTTGTTATTCCACTGACATAGTTGTCCCAGTCCCGGCACTTGCTCCCTTTCCCGAGGAAAGTACGGAAGATCGGGACGAGTATATCGGTGACCTTTTTGAATGGGTTGGCATGGCTTGCTTAGGAGCTCAAAGGTTCGTGTCTAAGCCTTGCTTTTTCCAAACTTGTCCTCACTGATTACGATACGGTAGACTCAAAGCGAATGACCGTGTCAATCCTTACGTTGCTGTTTATGAAGTTCCAGCTCCTTCATATATTGGCAAGGTGACACGGGTAACATGGACGGCTTTCCTTCCCCAATCGTTCATAAAAGATGCTCTGGACACGGTGACGTCAGATATTCTGACGCTCGACGGTGTTAGAGAATTGATGATTTGTTGTATTATAGGTCGCATTTGGCATCTACAACCGATAACCACGCGTTCGTTGCAATGACGAGACACAGTTGTTGCACATCACCTGTTGGCGCCATCCCGTTGTCCTTGGCTCCCGATGCTTCTTTCGATACAACCCGAGATCCCCCTCTTCGAGTACCGGCCATCAATGCGGAGGACACCAGCTGTTTCATCCTTGGCCCGGGTAAAGATGGGAACTTCGTGCTGGCGGAGAGTATTGGACTTTGGGATGCTAGATGGGGCTGATCTCATTATACACTGTAGGTAGTAAATTCATACAAATGCTTGATCGCAATACATGATATGGACAAATGTTGAGAGCGGATGAATTCAGAGCATCAGGTCTAATCTATACGAATCCGCTAAACAACGACTATAAAAAGCACAGGATAGTAGAGCAAATGACGTGGGTCATTTATGGCCATTGTAATAGTGCGTAAGTAATGGATTAGCTGAGTGTATGAAGCAGGATAGAGATATCACGTGGTAGTGCATGCTGGAACGCCCTGAGAAGCCAAAATGAAGGAAAGGAACACGCTATTTATCAAGGGATTGGAAGGTGTAATGGTTCACGAGTTAAGCCACGACGTCTCGGACACGGACAAGTGCGGGGGAAATATGAGCATGAGACATGCGTGCGTTATTGTTAGGGAGAGGACTTGTGCCAGCTGGCGAATGTGTCTGGCGACGAGGTGCCCAAGTGTAAATACGAGGTGAAACTGTGGGAGGCGGTGACGGGGAAAACCGAGAAAAGGATGTATGGCGTGGTGGTGGTGTCGATGATAGATGCTGGTGGTAGAATGAGGAGAAAGATAACGTTTCATCAGATGAAGAACGCTGGGAGTTTGCGCCTGGAACAGGGATGGGTGCACTGGGGGTTGGAAGGCGGAATTCTCCTCGAGGTTCATGATGTGTACGATTAGATATACGGTGTGGCCCCATGTGGCCTAACGGTATGATCATATTCCGTGGAGAATCAATCTCTACTGATTCGTGCGACACTGGCGAGTCACTCTGGACTTCGCCATGGGTGCCGTGGGCTGCGAGACGAACTCGGACAGGCGTTGCCACCTCCGTCGTGCGCCTTTGGTAGGCCTGAGAAATGTACTGGGCAAGGCTATCACCCCCAACAGCCATTGGACTGTCACGTTCGAGATGACTGCTCTCGCCGGTGAGGTCTAGTCTGATGACCACGGTCTCTCTGTCTTCCTCCATCTCTTCTTCATCTTCCGAGTGTTCTACAGGCACGTGGTCAACGAAGGCCTCGTAAACTGCCTGGTCATTTTCAAAGAACTCGTCAGAGTCCGGGTCGAAAGCATTGATGTATGACCATTTTTCGTATGGGAAAGGAGTCTCTGGCTCTCTAATGATAGGCTCTGTCTGAAAAGCTTTAGAGTAGAGAGGGCGACCCATTTTTGATAATAAAACAAGTAGAAATAATAAAAAGATTGAGGGAGAGAGGGTATATACGGAGGATGATGGGAGAGTAAGTCCAACTTGGAGAAGACGCGTAAAAGCACGCGCTGAATCCTTTCTGGGCTTTAATTATAGGTTCATGATGGCTTGTACAAAGTTTAGGGCAGGTGCGGATTTTGGCGGTAACTATGTACTGCTGACAAAGCTTGTTCGTTCTCCAAGAAATTCTGATTAATGCATTCGACGGTTGAACTCTTCTTTTATTTTGAATAGCTCCATGCGTCCCTTGTACTTTCGGCACACCATGTTGAAGCTTCGAAGTCTGGAAAGCGGGTTCCGCAACACCTCCCCTTTTCGAATATTAATGGCTCCGTGCGCTTTCAACGGCACACCGTGATAGGCTGGAAAGCGGCAATACAGTCTGATGCTGAATCCTCTTCCCGAGTCAAAAACAAGGATCCTCGCAACAATCTATTCTCCTGTGGTATTTCATGACTACATAGGTCGTGCAGTGCCACTCCAGATTCTGTGGTCCATGCCAACATCCGTGCTCCATATGACCGGTTCCTTCGAACGTCCGGAACCCGGTCTCGTCGCAAGCTTGGCATTTGGGCGTCAGTATTCATTAAATGATGGCTATAATACTCGAGTCTACTATCGTGGGTAAATCTGAGCTTTCTGATCGCATTTCAACTTCTCGAACTTTGGAAGTCTTCCCGAGGCTCGAACGCTTCCGGCCGATTCGAGATTCCGAGTATGTAAGTCTTCAGAATTATCAGATAGGCTATCATATTTGTCACCTCCGACCAATCAACGTTCGACCATGGATACTTGGATTTCACACAACATCCCCGCTCGGTGTGCTCATTGGTAAGTATGTCATTGGCGCGCGAAATACATCGATTTCGAGGGATTTAATTACCTTCTGATTGACAGGAACGTTCTTTCTATTCGGTTTATCGACTACTATTCGATAGCTGATTACGGGGCTGTCACGATTCCCTGGTATTCGGTCTAGCCATTGATCCTACCTTTTCTACGAGACACTGTTTATGACCGGTGTAACGCCGTTGGATTCTGGAATTCGGCCAAGTGCAGAACCCAATTGGTACTTATTGTGATGCATTCGGAACATCCTAAAGCCACATATCATCGGACCCCGTGAAAACCTACGGATGGCGTATCTCACCACATCTAGCTTAGAATCCAGATAGTCCTAGTTAGTACTAGATAGTTTACTCATTTCGTAGATTGGAAATGGCGAGTTGCTGCGCCAATATATTAATAGTGCTAGATTGTGTTACGAGAATCTTACAGTAAATGGACCACAATTTGTTGTAGATATTGTTTAATCTATGAGAATTTCCGAGGAAACATGCATTGCAGATATAGCGTGGACTAACAGTGAGAACGACGTGAACATGACGACAGTAGTAATAATAACATTCTGCAAGACGGAGCTATAAATGTCACGAATATGGGCTTCTTCGTTTGCATCAAGTAGGCTAGGCTTGCAGTCTCGCCACCATCAACATCAGGTGCGAAAAAGAGTACGGGGATAATCCTCGTCTTTGACTTCCTCCATATGTTCAATGGTGCTCCTACGTGAGTGCTAAGCTTGTTTGATGGTGCAAAGCAAAGGTCATACATCGTAAACGAAAAGCTAAACTAAACTAACTCTAGATTATTTAGCTTTTATCAAGATCACCCCAAATTTCATTGATGAGTGTAGCTCCGCCACTCGTAGGTTTTCACTGGGTGCATATCAGACATTAACGTATTGTTACATTCAGTCGTAAATCATATCGTAAGTTACATTGAGGAAAGGGGAAAAATCCAAACCGTTCACATCGGACCACAGTTCTCATAGAGTGTATCTGTACCCACTCCATTCGTCTCCCTTCTCTCCCCTGGCAGCGTCAACGCTTGCGAACCGACCATTGACTTCAAAGCCTCCTTCGTGTCCCTCGATGATTTCATCTCGCTCTCCGCGGTCCCGACGAGCGTTCTCCCGTTTTAAGAGGAACCTGAACATGACCGTAGCGATGAGACCAGTTCCGATGTACATCAGCACAAGTCCATGGCCTAATGGGTACCAAGGCGTCTGGTTTGCACGATATACGTTGGAACTAACGGCGCCTTGCAAGTTGCCCCTAAGTTGGTGTCAACCATGGATCACGCGCACCCCAAAAATAACTCACCAGCTGATAACCATCGCAAGAGCGACACTACGCTTGTATGTTCCCTCTGAGTTGTTGGACATCCAGGCACTATGGTCCGATTGGTCAGAAGGGAACAAATCATTGATAGACCATGCTTACACTGTGTTTGCTGCGGAATCAGGGACAATCAGCATTCATGTTACGGAAATAACAAGAAGAGCGCCACTCACGAATGCAAGGGTAAATACCGCTACATTGTAATTCGTCAGGCACGGATCAAGGGTGTCGTAGAACTGACTTACCACGCAGATAAAAATACCGCAAAATATGACAATGCGGCGTTGCGGGAGGCAATCAAGATGACATACCCCACAGCAGCTGTCAATATCCCAGATAGTGTGAGTAACATTATTACTACAAGGGCACACCATGCAAGCTTACCGATGGAAAGCAGAATGCTAGACACGAAAGCACGGTGGTCAACAATGGAACCGCGATGTAGCAAATAGTAAACGTACAAGTTATACATCCCACGGTTGCCGTACCGGTCGGCGAGGAAACCGACGAGGCAAGTAGATATACAAGCGAGCGCATAAACAGGGACGGTGAGAAGATTCGCTTTAGTTGCAGAATATCCTGGGGATTATCAGTCGGTGAAATGAATTTCAAATCTTAGAGTATGAGAGCATACCGAGCTGTTTCACGGGAGTTAGTACATGCGATTCACAAAGGCGTAACGTAAAACCATGCACTCACTTGGTTAATGATACTCGGCAAGAACAATGCGAATGCATACAAAGGCATGTCAACTCCGGCGTAGACAATCACTAAGATGGCTTGTTAGCGGACGTAAGTTGCGGATCAGGTAAACTTACTGGCAAGGTAGGTTTTCCAGTCGGTCAGTGCCTTTCTGATGTGTCGCCACTGCATCTTCTCTCCAGCAGCGCTAAATTGGGCATCGCCCTGCAGGCGACGAATAACGACTGTTCGCTCGGCCTCGGTGAGGAATGATGCGGTGTCTGGGAAGTCAACGATAATCCAGTACGAGACAGCACCTGCAGCGATGGTAATGAGGCCTTCGATGATAAAGATCCATGCCCAGGCAGGTTTTCCACCGATCCCATTCATCTTGGCTATGCCGACCTGCATGACACAACAACAATCAGTAGAACGACTGTTAGCTTTAATTAACACATACAGCGAGAAGGCCACCGAATGCGCCGGAAATAGTGGCCGCCGAAAAGAATATGGCAGCGCGGATACCAAATTCTGAACGTTTATACCAGCTGCATAGTCACCGTGGTGCATATCAGAAAACGCTTTCGCACCCAGAATGCTAGTCGCACGTACCATGAGAGATAGTAAGTGACTCCAGGAAAAAGTCCCGCCTCGAAGGCACCAAGCATCCATCTCATAACTAATTTCAGTGAAAATTTCAGTTGTATCCGAAAATCACCAAGCGATGTACCAACCCAATAGGCCGCTGTAGTTGTGCACTAGGCCTTGCACCGTCTGTAGAAGACACAGGATTAGTGTAATCGGATCTAGAGAATAGGTTGAGAATGCACACCATCATAACACCCCAAAGAACCATAAGCACCGAAAGCCATATAGATGGTTTTAGACGCTTCAAGATGATATTTGAGGGTACCTGGTACAAGGTCAACTTGTGTCCATTAATCTCAAGTTCACACTAACCTCGAATAATGCGTAGGAGATGAAGAAAACCGTCAGGCATATCAGATACTGAGTGTCGGTTATCTTTAAATCAGCCTCCATGCTATACAGCTACAAGAAGATCAGATCCCATGGGAGTGATGCCAGAGGCGAAGCATGCTCACCTTTGCATTTCCGATACTCGTTCTGTCGAGGAAACAAAGTAAATACAGAAAAGATAACCATGGTACAGTCCGCATGTCAACTTTTCGCATTAAAGCGCGCTCGTCGACACCCGAAACGTCAACATGAGGGTTATAGAGCCCGCGTTCGATAGCGGCTTTTCCATCCTCGACATGGACCACATCACCTTTCTCCGAGATGCTGGGTGATGAAGACAGTGTCATGGTATATGGTATTGACGGGTGAGGTGGCAAAAGGAAAAGGACCTCGATTTTGAAACGAACTTCCGGACTTGATGCAGCCCTATATATGTTTTCTCCGTGATGGTAGACATAACGGTGCCTTTACCCCACGGTCGCCACCTGGCCACTCTTGGTCTCCCCTGGTCTGTCAGCCCAGACTCCAGGAACATATGGAATTGTCCGATCCGATCCGGTGGTAAGTCTGAAATCATTGATATACTAGTAAGCGGGTTGTAGCTCATATCTGTTATTAGGCCAACTACGGACCTTGTTTCAGTACGATCATCCAGTGAATGTACGACCATATTTGCTTTCATAAGTGGGGTAAACGTTTGTGACCGTTACCATTGGCTTGCATTCCGTCGAGTGCTCCCAGAGTCCAACCTTATAACCGAATGCATGCGTGACGCGTGAGATGCATGTGATACAGTTGTATTAAATTCTTTTTTTGGTAAAACCTTACTTCGTGGTCAAGTTGTGACTATGTTATTTTGAAGACATCGTTAGAACATCGATATCTGCGCGTTCCGTAGATTCAAAAACGACGTGTTGATCAGGTAGAGCTGCTGTTCCATGCACAGATCGATCTGGAAATCTGACTGCATAATTCAGATTTACCTTTTGCTTGAGTGTGACAGCTCAAGAGATGATTCAGATATTAATATTGGCGTGTACAATGCACGGGCGGTGTCACCTGACAGCGTGTCGTGTGATCGAGACACCAACATCTAAATTTTTCAATGGGGATGTTCCCCAGCCTTCACAGGCGATGAAATTTCCGATCATTTTTGTTGTATTGAAAATTGAATCATTTGAGACGACCCACCCCGACAACTGCCCTATACGACGAGACGAATGCTCAACGAGACCAAGTACTCTGAGGTACTCTGCTGAGGATGTGCATCGTCACACGTGCTGACAGAAAAAGTCTGTCGTAGGTTCCTGTGCCTGCAAGTTATAGCCCGGATCAGAAAATTCTAGACTGTAGGTCCCCGAAAGGAAATCATTCCTCGAGTGTTGGGAGGTGTTGGCACTGTTGGGGCGCCGCTTGGGGAACTACAATTACAAATCTTGACCTTGGCGCGTAAATTCCGTCGTCCTAGATTTGACCTTGAGAAGAAACGTACGCCTATGTACACATGCTCGCCGTTAGCATAGCCGGATGACTGCAGAATCTGTTCATTTTCGATGTAGGGACACCGTCGTGTAATGTGGCAAATTCGTATTGCCAGTTCTCTTAGAGTATGCTCAAGTAGAAGAGGGCTCAAGGGCTCACACATGACACAAGGGATGATCGATGAGCTGTATTCCAAAGCACGCATAAAACTTGAAAACCGATGTGAATATCAAATACGTGTCAAATAAGCAGAGAACGTATTAGAAAGCACGCACAGAACCTGGAAAACATGTCGAGACCAAAAAGGGACCCAAAATCTGCTCGACTCAACGCTCGAGGCACGCATGGTCACCGGTCACTGCTGTCAACAGTTATTTGGCGACACATGGCTTCGAGCAGCACCCCCGTATCCTTGGTACAGACTCGAGGGACGGAATGGAGCTCCGTGCCCAGCGACAACCTGCCAATTGTTGTCATGCCAGGTGCCTATGTCATACTGATGTCAAATCTTCGACGGATTAAACTCGTACTCACCAACACTGAAACACGTCACCCTCGACGAATTTTCATAAAATGTCTACAAGGTCCGACTTGAGGAGGCTGAAGAATATGAGTATGGGGTAAAGAGATATTGTCGAGTCTCAGCTGTGAAGAATGGCTGCCGACAGTCAGCCACCCCTAGTCCAACCACGGGAAGGGGGACAGGCACAAATGAGATTACAGGGTGAAGGAAAAAAATTATCATTGGAAATAAGATAAATCGCATGTACAAGCACACATCAAAACACCCAAGCCTTTCCAGTGATGCAAACTCAAGAAAGAGAACGAATATGGATGACAGACACGCCGGTCGCAGCTGTGTTAGCCAGATTTTTCGCTCTGACAATCGGGGTCTAACACCCGTATCATCTCGAAGCGAGATATTAATCTCGCTCAAACCAATCACTAATTGCGGGGAGACGCTCTTGATATATGTTTTCCCGCGCTGTAAGATCCAATCGCAACCCTCTCGTTTAGTTCCTAGTTAGGGAGCTTTTGTGACGTATTGTCATTTTCAAAGCCCCCGCTCATCACGACGTCTTTTTCTGAGGGTGTTCATGATCCTCCAGCCATATCCAAGAGCCCTTCTATGCTCTTGCCCAAATCCCCTCCATTGGCCTCAAGTACCCACTCGCGTACCTCTGGGTCCACTCCTGGGAAGATCTGGGCTAGAGTCGCACGAGCAGCAGCGCTCGCTTGTGCGTGGGCACGATCGATTTCTGCTTCAACAGCAGTAAGGTCGAGCGAGGGAGTGGGCGTGCGAGATATATGATGGCCTACAGAAGGTGATTGGAGGTGTTGTGGAATAGCGTTGGGGGCAGATAATGATTGGGCAGGACCAAGTGCAAGTGCTTGGTTTACGTATGGCCCTCCAGAGCCAGTTCTACTTGGAGTTTCGTCGGCTCCGTACAATTGTCCCGTGTACGTGGGTTGGGTTGGGACGGGCGACGTACGGCGGACGCGGGGCTTATAAGGCGTTTGCATGGGCGCCTGAAGTCCCTCACTGCCTGCCGGTGTGTACGGAGCACCACCAGCGAACTGAGCGACCTGGTCAGGATGTGACCAGTGTCTCTCCCTCTCTTCTCTACCAAGCTCAAATGGCGCGAATGGTCCTGGAAGGTAACCCATCTTGTCATCTAGTGCCTCGCTAAATATACGACTGATGGCACCGAGAGGTTTTGATACCACATCCCCGGTTTTCTGCAATAACTTTCGAGCATCCTCGCCAATCGTGAGATTCTGGGCTGATGATGGGACAGCAAGAGCAAGCGGTTGTGCAGATTCTTCTCCTGCGTGTGGAGATGAACGCGGAGGTTGATTCGGGATTTGCGAACCTTGGGCCATGGTTGGTGAAGAAGGAAGTGACGGAGGGAGTGTTTGAATTGCTACTTCTACATTTCTGTCAAGAGGAGTGAGCTTGAGTCAGGAACTGGATAACAGTTTATAAAAACCTTTCAAATTCTTCCTGTGATATGCTAGAGAGGGAGGTATGATCCATACTTTCAATAAATTGTACGGCACCCATCTGAGAAGCCAACATTAGCACGAGTGATCGACGAGGTAGTTATAGACTGACAAGGCTTGACAGATAGTAACCCGCCTCGCTCTGTAGCTTCGCAGGATTTCGAAAGCGATTTATAAACCTTCGGGAGAATTTGTTGAGTTCGTTGGGCTTGCAGTGAAAAACCCCGTACATACTCAACATTCGAAAGCAAATGCTCAGGGTTCGCTCTCAATACCACGTAAATCAGCATCGGGACAAAAGAATCTGCACCCTCGTCCTTGCGTAAATGTCGTATTAAACCTGGATGATATCCAAGAAACGTGAGCACGCCGCCGAGATGAGGAGTAAAATCACCAACCAAAGATAACCTTGCAGCAATTCAGAATACAGATGAGTTTATCCCGTGGAGCCTTGTAATGATTCACTTTGCAAAGTTCTGCGACCATTTAGAAACTGACAAATTGACAAGGACGAACACGACACACCCTGTTGAGCAAATTCTAAGAATCCAGTGTTTCCATTTCCATCGTTATTGTCGGATTCGAGTTCAGGTATATCAAGATGCCTGGGTCGTACCCAGCTAAACAATGCGATCCGTTGGGACAACACACGATCGCGTTCGAGGTCATCGGCTGTGACTGGTCGAGGTGGAGTAAGGAGAGGAAGACAAGGCGTGTATGTGTATTCATAAAGCCGGTTCATCACCAGTTTCTCCATTCCTTCCATCGCATTGTCAAATTCTTCCTCCGTCGCGTTTCTCCATATATCTGTTTCCCGCATTTTCGTGGCAATAAACTGATAAATCTTTAACATCCTGATTTCGAATAGAATCAAAGGCACGTACGCTCAAGAAATCATTGATTATCTTGACCTGGTCGTTGACGGTAAACGTCCGTTTCGTAAAGTTACTGAGAAAACTGTAGAGCAAAGGACAGGGAAATGAGCTCCTATAGCGTACGCAATATCACCAGACGCACGATCGCACGTATTTGCCGAGCGGTTCCGCGCCCCTAGACTTCATCTGGTCAAGGAACTTCTGGAAGTTGAAAGAAGGATCTTTATCCTTGCGTGGAGACTCTGACCCAGATGGTGATGCAATAGCTGGAGTCGCGGACCGGGTGTCCGGTGCGCTTTGAGTCTTCAAGGCAGTGTTATCAGACGGAAGAGGGATCTGCTTGGAAAGAGGTGATGGCGCAGTAGACTGAGACTGTTGCTGCGCAAACGAGGTCATGGTTGTAGGCGAGGGAGTGGCAATGGGCCTGGCCGCATCCATTGATAAGGGCCGAGGGCGCACTCTATTCGTCACGTTAGGAATGGAGAGCGTCCGAGCTATTGCAGCGAGTGAGGGGAAGCCAGATGAGGCAGAAGTCGATGGTTGTGGTGTGGGTGAGCCAGATCTGGAAGAAGGCCTATCGCGATGAATATCCCTCGAGGTAGACCTGGAGTGTACTCGACTACTTGAACGCGATGGAATTCGTGGAGGTGGTGGATGCCCTTCTGAGCTAGCCCATGCCTGGTGCGCACTCAGCTCATCCTCGTTTGAAAAGGGATCGAACTGAGTCAGAACATCATTGCTAACACGCACTTGGTGATCGAGAAGGTTGTTGTTTAAATCTACTGGTGAAGCGAAAACAGATGGTGCAGCGGCATTAATCGCTGTTGGATCTGGGGTCTGCGCACGCTTCAATTCGAGCTTCGACTGCTCCTCTGACCATGGATTCTGGGCCTCAGTAATAGATGGGATGGCAGGAGCCTGTAAGCCAGGAGGAGGGCGTGAATCAAGAGATATGTGGAGGGAATCAAAGTCGGACATTAATGTTGAGTTTTCCTGAGCGTCGAGCATGTCGTGCTGCTGGATGACTTGCCTGACGGAAACAACGTTGAAGGGTAGAATGCTCGCAAGTACAGATGGCCTTACAGCCAGTACGGCATAAAGCACAGCACCACACTATCCATAAAAGTCAACTTTAAAGTGCCGCAGCCAACAGCGGCCAAATAGACTGTGGCCGAATGTACGTCAGTGAACAACTCGACCGAAAAGAACCTTCTTCCATGAAGCTCGCGTACAACGACCGACTGGTAGACGACTTCAAGCTTCAAGCGCTGGCTTGTACTTACAAGCCCTGGACCTCACATACCCTCTTACTTGGTGCCTCCCAGGCTCTCACGCCTCTTTAAACGAACTACCACCATAAGGGCGCAAAACGCTGGTTGTGGGCAACAAAGCCCTAGGTGGGGCATCTCGGATCTCTGTGGGCCTCCTCAATCAGATTCGGCATGTGTTTGCTTGCGAGCCTATGGAGAGGATGAGCTATTCATACCTGCTCGATTCGCACTCTATCATAGCCACGAGATTTCTTGAGGAGGTCCGTTAGTTTGAGTTTTCCCTCAGGTTAGTGGCGAGCTTCGAGGGAATTCGCTCTACAATTCGAACCAAGAGATTCAGCCTCTAGGCGTGGTTTTATGCAACATGCAGTACTAATCTTGCACCGTAGGTTCTTATTCCATGCAACTTCGAGACATCAAGTCTCACTTCGCACCTTGAATATTCAACGGTTCGGAAGCACTTCACTCATGGCAGCTATAACACACGCTCAGTGTAAGCCGCAACTTTGTTGATTTCAACTCGCTGACCCCTACGCTACAATTAAAACCGCAAATATCAACCGCCTCCTTGCTGATGTGGCAACACGACCCAGTCAACAACCCTGATGGCACGTGTCAGACTCATATTCAAATTAGCGGTCTTTTTAAGACAGTCTGCCACATTTAAAATGAGATTGATCGACATAAATTCTAGTGTATATGTGAGTCCCAATGCACTCTATTCCGCAGGTTTGAGACATGGGGTTATGGTAACTTTAACGATCACTGGTATAATTTTTCATCGGCGTCCTCACACATCCTTCCTTGCCTTTCCTTCTTTATGCAACCTTAATCCTGATCAAATTTTCATTGACGTCCTCCACGCCTTATTCCTTCTGTTTCCTCCCCTCTCCATACAGTCCCACTGAGTCCCGATCATTGCAGACTGCAGTTTTCGTCGATTTCTCCATGTTCTTCCTCGCGTTTCCTACCCCATACAGCCCCAGTCCCGATCATCACAATTTTTTGTCGATTGCTCCACATATTCTTTTTATGAATTTCCTTCTCCATATGCCTCCTCCAGACCCATTGAATCAATACTGTTTTCGCCGACTCCTCCACACGTCCTTGTCCTTCCCTTCTTTTCCTTCTCCATACCGCTCTAGTCCCGATCAGCACAGTCTTTCGCCGACGCCCTCCACATGTTCTTTCTTCCATTCCTATTTCCTTACCCATACCGCTTCAATCTCGATCATCTCTTTGTTGACGCAGCGACTTCCTCCAACGTTCTCCACATGTCCGTCCTCCCCTTTCCTTCCCCATACGGCCTTAATCCTTAACTCCGCACCCAACCTCCACTTCGCTGATCGCCGACGATGCCACGACGACACCAACACTCACTACCCACTTTGTAGGCGCCCGCATGCGCATCTGGTCCCGACTTTCAAGGGTCTTAACTGATCAGAAGTAGTGACAACAAACCAGAAGTGGAAAGTTTCTTGATCGGGTGTACTAATCTCAATTGGTATATCTGCTTCTTTTGTTTACTTACCACCTCGTTCCTGAGATAACGACTTTTCGACAAGTGACATGTCTCCATGGCCATGGCGCTTTTGTACCTTTTGCAGGGTACTCGTGTGTGTATGTAGGTGTGTTATGAAAATGACTTCTCTTCGATAGTGTCCACAAAAGTTTAATCATTCCCATGACGGTGCATCTTTGTTATGTTTTCCAGCACTCGAGGAGAGCAGTCACTTATTGTAATGACGTTGATAAGCAGCAGATGGGAAGACAACCTAAGCTTCATTTCACAAGTGGGAAGATGAAACAGAGACCCTGCAGGCACGCACGACAATATTCAAAAACAAAAGCGCGCAAATTCCTATGTGGGTTTGTATGTCTGTCGCAAACAAGCAAAAGACACGCATGTTACGGCCAGTAATGGTCGATCATTGGTAGCGGAATTATTCGCCAAATTTCCACTGTGATTCGACCACTCGATGGGGTAAGATGCGGGCGGCGGGTACGGGTACCAGGTAAACCGTTGTACCCTGTTGTAGCTGTCATTGGATAACGATTGGTCGTGACCTGTTGCTGTCGTGATTGATTATTTTTTGTTTGAGTTATCCAACTGCTGTTATCGCGGAACAAAAGAGGCGGGCCGGAAAAAGCAGTGGCCGGATCCGTAAGTTAAAATAACCGTCAAAGTAATAGTGTGTTAGAATCCTGTTGGTCCCCTATGATCCCATCGTGATTGGTCTTGTATAGTTGGTGGGGACGGACAAATTAGCTGAATGACGAGATCCGGGGGTCTTGTGCGAAAATGCCTAACATGAATTGGTTGCTGTATGTACTTTGTGCCAAGCCAAGTGGCCATTAAACAATGGCAGGCGCTTGGCAGGGATGTAGCGTGGCAGAGGAGATTGCCTAAGTTTGATTTCAGAAAAATGTCAGAACACTTGGTTAATTGTTGGGAAAGGCCCACAGGCGCTCATGGGATATATTTATCTTGGTTCGATTTATGTGGCCGCGTCTGGCTGAAAGACGTACCGACATGTATTAACGTTTGACGGTCACTGGTCAGATGATACTTGGCATGGGAGACAAAGAAGCCACTGATACCAACTGGATAGTGGGGCTCCAACAAGCAGTGTAACGTACGTAAGGGATGTGGAGAATTTTCGGTCAAGAATTAGTCCGGATCCTAAACTGCAAAGTTGCTGCAAAGCTGGACTTCCTGATTTGCATGCTGGCAAAGTTCCGACAACGAAGGCGGATACGCCCACGATCAACGGGCATGGCGACGGTCAAGGTTTGCATGCGAGTGCGGGCGGATCATGATACACAGCACAGTACTATCACAGACCCCGGCGCACTCCCGTAAGCCGTTGGCGCTGCGGAGGCGATTACGAGCACTGGAAATCGGAAGCGGGTCATGAAACACTCACTAGGCCAGAGAAAGGAAAGCGATTTAGTTCGGGGATTGATGCACCGCATTGATATTACAGAAGTGACTCGTATCTGGGGTGGACTGCGGTATGCCAGCAGAATGACTGAGGATAGCAAGAATGATGAGTGGCTGGGACCAAAAGTTTACTGAAAAGGAATATTAATGTGGGGTAATGTGGGGCTGGCACATGTAATATTATTTCTTTGAATATTTGTTATGTTTTTATTATATTTTTATTGAGACGGACCGGGTCGTGTGAAAAGAATCGGGTAAATCGGAACGAGAGACCCCGAAAGATGATATGGAAAAAATTTGAATTGAGAACTAAAAAAAAGTGTTTGTCGTGTGGCACTCGTCTGCCTGGCTGGACCAGATCTTTTCTCTTGCCCTCCATCCATGCAATTCCAAGAAATGGCAGTATTTCATCTTTAAAGAAGGCGCAAGCTGCCAACTTTGCAGCTCTCTAGCATTTAGCTGTGCTAGCCAAATTCTAGTTATTCCCAGCAGCTCCTTTCCCCGCTCTCCAACTCCTTTCTCATCCTTTTTTAATCTAAATTTCCGTCATCCGAACTCGGTTCATCGTCGTTAAGCTTGTTCTCAACCAACTTCTTGCTTCTCAAATGTGAGTCGTTGCTCTCTATATATCACCGTCTTTCAACCAACGCGACATCCCATCCTGACCCTATTCGTTAGTGCACACGAAAGGTTTGCCATATCATGGCTAACTATATGACCGTCTTGCTCGGTTCTGTAAACAATATACCTGATGACACCGCTGTATCGGACCTTCCCCGTGGTCAAGTCGACTATCTCTCCCATGAATGGCGAGAAGAAGATGTATGGCGTTCATGGCGGAGCATGACTCGTCTAAAGAACGAAATCACAAATGGAATGAGGCTGGAGAACGCTTCCTGGCGCACGTGGTGGAAACAACGCAACAAGCTTAGCACTGTTAGCCCCGAGACCCTTAATTGGTGAGTTCAACGCCCTTTTTTGAATACTATATGCTCTCCTTCCTTGCTCGCATGGTTCAATTCGACCAGTACCTTTTCATTTATGATCGTCATGCACAAGCCCCGCGATTTTGCGGAGCCTTTGCCATGTGTCTAATAGTCATCCAGAGTTTGATCGTTGTGTCATTGTCATATCGTATTTTTTCCAAACCCTTTTAGTACACTTTTACCCAACATCATACGTTTTACTTCATTTCGAACACACCCTAACAAAATTCCATTTACAGGCTGAAAGATTCTGATGTTACGTGGCTATATGGTCCTCTTCACACGGCGGATTACCCCGCCCCCACCCCCAGCCCCAAACCTTCACCCAACACTGCCGCCGCCCTCGATCTCCCCATACTGTCGTCATCCCCGCCTACCACAAAGCCAATCCTAAAGCACCGTTCTATTATGGAACTTCTGACTTCTGACCTGCCTTCTTCTCCCATGTTTAGTCCCCCTGAATCGGAAGAGGATGAAATACTTCATATACATTCGGATCACGAAGCTCCGAAGCATTTGACGGGGCCTGGCGTCGGAGGAATGATGAAGAGGCCACCTCTCACGCACACTAAGAGCGATACGCATATCTCCCGCTGGGGCCTCAATCGTGATTGTAGGCGGGATTCACCTCCGCGGATCATTGCATCTGGAACTCCTGTTATCACGACTGAGTTGCCCCCCACCTCCAGGCAGGGGTCCTCACCAGATGCTACGATTGTGCCTGGCCAGAAGCGGAAACATATCAGCTTCAACACATTCGTGGAACAATGTATCGCGATCGAGAAACCAAAGAAGAAACGTACAGATTGGAATGTGGAGTATACTAACTCCAAGACGGTGGGTTCGAACGATTATAGCCAAGGCTATAGTTTTGAGGATGATGGGTCAGTCTTCGGTTGTTCCCTTTTGGATGTATACTTATGGTTTGCCGATCAATCTTCCTTGACAGGTATGATGAGGACTCCGAAGATGGGATCATCGATGAAACTGATGAGCTTCTTTTTGGGGATGAAGGCGAACGCCCCAACTCACCATCACATCTTCAAGCATCTTATCCTCGGAATACCCCTTCACATCCTCGGTCTTCTCCACCGCCGCAGAATACTTCCCCTATGTCCTCTTCCACATCGGAGGAAGAAGATGAAGATGAAGTCCTTGAAATGCGCGTTAGGCATGCTAACGCCGGGGCCATACTACCTCCCCGATCATCCTCGCATTCTTCCTCATCGACCTCCTCCTCTTCCTCGCGGTCCCGTCCACCCAAAGCTCGTTCCGCATCATACAAACATCACGCAAACGTTTCTTCAATTCATCGTAGGCGAACAACTAACGGCGCCCTCATGCGCACGCCCAGTTCAGACAAGGAGCTTGTCACTATCGCGCTCATTGCACCAACTATCTTGAAGACTCGAGCGGAAGAGGATGAGCATTACCCCTACACCCATTCCCATGGTTATCCTCATCCACCATCAAGTGGCAAGTGGTATGCCTACGGTGCGCAGGACTCACCCGTGGAGCTTGTCTACGTACCCCCAAGCTATATTTGTGCGGATATTGACAGTGTAGACGGTGACGGGGTGGTCGACGACATAATGGCTGAGCGATATCATAAGAGCTTGAAGTCAGCGCGGTTTTTCGATGGCCCTATTGTCGCGTCTCCCAGTCCGGATGAGGATGTGCCAATGAAGGAGGTTGATACTCGCTCATACTTTGAGCAGAATGAACGAGTTGAGCCTGATGCTACGGGCCCAGAGAGTGGGCTCCGCTACTCCCACGGCGGCACAGGAAATGTTCCTATTGTGCAGAATTTGGGACGACCTGAAGTCGTCGTGAGCTCTGATGATACCTCTGGAGAACGCTTGTCGCGTTCCGACTCGAGATCTCGTTCCAGATCGAGGTCTCACTCTAGGTCTCGCACACCATCACCTTCGTTGGCATCCATACAGACGCCGCCCCAAAGTACAGCAGTCCCTGTACCCAGATCTAGCTCGTACTCGTCCCCATCTGGATTACTTCAGCCACCTGATCCGCCTCGTGGCCGGTCTGCGTCGTCATCGACATTATCCTCACAGGCCGAGGGGCAGCAGACACGAGGACGGAGTGTCACACGGACGTCTTCGTTCTCAGATCGTGATTGTGAGAGTACGGAAAGACTTGGGAGCCTCAGCCCTGACGGTGGATTTGGACTGGCAATCGGAATAGGCAGTGCTTACGTTGGTGGACGAGATCGGGACGCGCGCAGTGATCGCCAAAGGGAAGGAGTCGTACGCATTGTGGAGCGAGGTCGGGATCGTGTTGGGCGCCGAACAGAATCGAATTCAGGGTCAGGTTCAAGTTTGAGTCCGGAAGTTTCACGGGCACCTACTGCGGTTACAGTCCCACTACCAGAACCATCGAAGAAGTTCACCTCTGCGTCATCCTCGTCTTCTGATTCTTCAACGATGTCAGCTGTTTCGGTGTCCACTGTGCGCCCTCCACCTCAGCTTGTGTTGAACACGGGACCTAGTACGCCAATTGATCTGATGCAAGCTGCTTCTGCTTCTGCCACCTCTGTATCATCTTCGTCTACGGTCATACCCCCTGCACCTAATCCTGCGCAGACCATCAAAGAAGAGCAAGAGTGCATCTCACGACAACCTACGCCTGCCAATTCACCTATCATTAGTATGCGCCCGGCTTTTCCCTCCCCGAAATCTCATTCAATGCAGGCTCGTCACGGCATGGCCGTAAGCCGTCGGCTGGTTCATCGAGAAGTCCTACAAGGGGCGACGATCGACAGCAGGGTGGTACACTCGTTGGGCGCGCTGTCGAGATTATGTCGAACGCAGGTGCCTTCCTAAATTCCTTCTGGCATAGTGGATCACAGGCGAGTGTTGCCTCGCCGTGATTCTGGTTTCAAAGTCTAGAGCCCGGTAATCAAGGTGCCACCTACCGCGAGCACAACATGACATGATAACACCATGGCAATCCTTTCCATCTGCCCAACTTTGACGCCTAATCACACAATTTACTTATAACCGCTATTTTGGAACTATTTCGTCTTCGCTGGGTCACATCATACATCGCCGGTGGTCTTCCACTTCTATCTTGGCTCCCTGTTGTGTTCTTCACCGGTACATATTATATATCACCCCTTGGACCTAGACCTCCCAACTATATCGCGCGCTTCTGTTTTTCTCCCTTCTCCGCACATTACTGGTACCCCTGTCTATAAGATTAATGGCTAGCTAGCAACCCGATGCACTTACTCGTACTGACTACTCTTGGCTTGTACATAGGATGTATGCTGTATCGTTGACACGCTGTGGTCGCGTCCTTGTAGATGCTTTGTCTATTACATGCGTGGTTGTATGATTCATGGTGTTTATAGAAGCTTGATGATAACGCAACCGAGGATGGGATGATGTCAGTGCGTTTTGAAGTACGCGCTTCCCACAGATTGTTTCCTTTGGTCGTACTCTCGATAGATCAAACTCAAGCTTCACATACTATTACGAACCATGCCTGTGCCACGTAGTATAATCCAGCAGATCAAGCAGATCATTCCTCCTCTGAACGGTACTTTACATAAAGGACAATCAGGTAACGACCATTCCCCACTCTGCAGCTCGAAATGTACATGATCTCTACCTTACTCAGGCAGAGTCGGTGTCCTCGGAGGAGCTTTGGAGTGAGCGTTATCAGGATGATCCCGCATTTGTGGGAGTTGACTGTATTGCAGTTACACTGGTGCACCATTCTTCGCAGCGATATCTGCATTACGACTGGTATATTCCAGTGTATCAACGTTTTCAACAAGCGTATACTCAACTTTTATGTGCAGGGAGCAGACCTTTCGCATGTTATCTGCTCGCCCACAGCTGCCCAAGCTATCAAGTCCTACTCCCCAGACTTGATCGTACATCCCATTCTCGGTGAAGAATCGTGAGTCCATTCACGTACTTCGCAATTTCATCTGACCATCGCAGGTCATATGAGAAAGTAGAGAGTGAACTCAGGTCTCTACTTTCTCGACTGCATGTCCTTGTCATGGGACCAGGACTAGGCCGCGAGGGCTACATGCAGACTTATGCTCGTCTGGCGTTGTCTATCGCTCGTGAACAGACTTTGTTTGTCGTCCTCGATGCTGATGCTCTGTATATGGTCGGAAAGGAGCTTTCTCTTGTCAAGGGATACCGCCGTGTGGTGCTCACTCCTAATGTGGTTGAGTTCAAACGTTTGAGCGAGTCGGCGGGCGTTTCACCAGATGTACCGACAAAGGAACGGGCTGGCGAGGTTTCTAGACTACTTGGAGGTGTCGTGGTGCTGGAGAAAGGTCCGACTGATTTGATCGCGAGCGATACTACGGGTGAAGCTGCAGTCCTGAGGCCAGCAAGCTGGATGAGGGCGACGAGCAACGCGTGAAGGAGGTGGTTGAAGTGGATGTGGAAGGCGGGTTGAAGCGATGTGGTGGCCCAGGGCGATGTCTTAGCGGAACAGTCGGGGCGATGCTTGCGTGGGGGAAGTGCTACGAGGACGGTGCCTTTGGGTGAGTCTTGGCTTGGCGGTGAGATGTGGCAGACGCTTATTGGCGGATAAGTGATGGGAGTGTTCCTACTTCTCGTCTCCCGCTTCTGGCGGCGGTGGGTGGAAGTATGGTTACTCGAACTAGCAGTCGAATGGCATTTCAGCTGCAGGGAAGAGGTCTCGTCACACAGGATATGCTTCCGCTGCTTGGCAAATCCTTCTCAGAGGTCTTTGGAGAAGACCTGTGGGCTGGAGATAAAGGCAGACTCTAGGTTCAAAGACAAGAGGGGATGGAGGGCGTCTGCATGTGCAAGAAGAAGTTTCACTTTGCATTCACCTGGTTCGGAAAGAGGAACACTTTTTGCGGGCTCTGACGTGATTAATATGACAGGGAGAGGGGGATGACAAGGTCTTCCCAAGATTAGGCGGGACCTGCAGGGGCAGCCTCGGAGAGGAGGAATCTAACCCCGAGGCACGAAAAGACATGACAGAGCGATCCTACTCTATGTAGGACAGTATGATCTAATTTAAGAGACCCTTTGCCTCTGCTGCACCTCAAGTTCGCGAATGCCCTGATAGGATGATACTGATGCGTGCCCCCACCAGTCCGCCGTTTCCGCCGCAACTCTACGAAGTTGAATGTGGAGAGATCTATGACTAAAGGTGATCATAGCACGTTCTTGAACCACAGTACTTGACCTATCGTCGTGGCACGGAACGATACACATTCAGCTAATATTAGACGCTCCAAAACGGCCCTCGTTCCTCAATATTTTCATGAATCATTACGTGTTTTCAGGGTTGAAATTTAATAAACGCTAAGCACGTGATGAAAATCACATATCATGTGCTCGATGATAAAAGAAACAAGTGCGTCAGTTCTGAGGTCAACTCTCCACTTACATCAATGGGCTATCAAATCAAGGAGATCTCGACCAAGCCGTTCGATGGGCAGAAGCCTGGTACATCAGGGCTCAGAAAGAGGTATCTACTAGGCCGATCACGATGATAAGCCATACTAATTTGCATTCCAAAGGGTGAAGGTGTTCCAGCAGGAGGTACGCGATAGTCTGGCGCGATAATCCTGCAAGATGATGGATTTTTTCTCTCTTGTTATCAGCATTACACAGAGAACTTCATACAAGCTATATTCGATTCTATCAAGGCGATGGTGCGACGCTCGTCATTGGAGGTGATGGTCGTTACTTCTCCCCCGAGGCCGTTCAGACTATCCTGAGGATCGGATCTGCAAACGGGGTGAAGAAGTTGATTATCGGAAAGATTCTATTCTTTCTACACCTGCTGCATCGAATGTAATCCGCAAATACAAGGCGGATGGTGGTATCTTGCTCACTGCGAGCCACAATCCTGGAGGCCCAATAACGACTTCGGAATAAAATACAACGTCTAACGGCGGACCCGCACCTGAAAATGTAACGAACAAGATATATGAGATCACGAAGACTATCCAAGGTACAAGGTTATCGAGCTAATCCCGTACGTCCATAACCCCATTCATCGGAATGACCTTCATGGTGATCAGGTTGACCTCTCCGTAATAGGCAAGACGAGTTATGGCCCAACTGAGGTCCAGATCATCGACTCAGTAGCCGATTATGTCGAACTCCTTCAAGGTATCTTCGACTTCCAGCTCATCAAAGACTTCCTCCAGAACAACGCCGAGTCCTTCCGTATCCTATTCGATGGATTGCATGGTGTTACAGGCCCTTACGCACGCGCGATATTAGTGGAAACCCTCGGACTCCCTGAAGCCTCTATCCAGAACTGTGTCGCACTGCCAGACTTTGGCGGTGGTCACCCCGATCCCAACCTCACGTACGCACACTCGCTCGTCGAGGTTGTCGAGGCGAACACATCCAGTTGGCGCAGCAAGTGACGGCGATGGCGATAGAAACATGATCTACGGTAAGGGCGCGTTTGTCACTCCCAGCGACTCAGTCGCCATCATCGCGGACTGGGCATGTTATTCCATACTTTAAGAAGGGAGGCGTAAAGGGCCTTGCGAGGAGTATGCCGACCAGCAAAGCGATCGATCTGGTTGCCCAGAAGAAGGGTCTGGAATATTTCGAGGTCCTACTGGTATGTCGATGATGCTAATATAGCACTATACGATGCTTACAGCCGTTGAATAAAGGATGGAAATTCTTCGGTAACCTGATGGATGCTGGCCGTCTTTCCATTTGCGGTGAAGAGTCTTTCGGGACAGGCTCAGACCATATTCGTGAAAAAGATGGTATCTGGGCAATCATGGGTCAGTCTCGGTCTCGCTCGCATTTACAAATACTCACCGCCGGCCAGCTTGGTTGAACATTATTGCTGCTGCCAATAAGGAGTCGCCAAATGAGCTTATCGGCATCAAGGAACTGCTGAAGAAGCATTACGCTGTTACGGACGATCATTCTTCAGTCGATATGACTACGAAGAGGTTTCTTCCGAGGGTGCCAACAAGCTTGTTGCACTGCTGGATGGCGCAATTACTTCATCATCGCTCGCAAACAAGACTTACAAGTCGAAGAGTACCGATCAGGACTTTACCATGCATCTGTCACGAACTTCAGCTACACAGACCCGATTGACGGGAGTGTGAGCAAGAACCAAGGACAAGTTGTGCTGTTCGATGATGGGTCACGGGTGGTGTTCAGGTTAAGTGGTACGGGCAGTGCTGGTGCGACTGTTAGGTTGTATGTGGAGAGGTATGTTGGACCGGAGGCTGGCGAGAAAGTGTTAGCAGGCGACACTGCCGAGGGCTTGAAAGGCCTCATCGAAGTTGCCTTGGAAATCAGCAACTTGAAGGAGTTCCTTGGCAGGGACAAGCCTACTGTCATTACGGTGAGTACGTCTGCCGAAGGTGATTTTCAGTTGCTGACGATTTGATATACAGTAATAATTCAAACGACGCATCTCTGTAAACGCAGATAAGTTGATTCTTGTATATATCTTGTACCACCAATGTATATCAATCGTATCTTCCACTGGATTAGAAGTAGCTTGTATACCCGCATACCAATGAGTATCCGAGAGATAGACAGACAATGACCCCGTGAACCGATGACCCGCGAGATAATGATTCGTAAAGGTTCGAACTGCCACGTGTAATATTAATACGTGCCGTAGCAGGAGCACGTCTCGAATGCAACCTGAATGTATCATATTTTGCCGCAATGTTCATGCTAATGAACAAATGCCAGCTAAACGCGGCAAAGCACACCGTGTGATGATTACCTGTAGCAACATTGCGCTGGTGTGAGCCTATCGGAGTGAGCAATTTCAACTTGGATCACTCACCGCATATATAGGTCTTATTACTTATTTGATGGTGTCTTGCACAATCAAGTTTATGCCGCCATTTGCATTTTCCCTGTGCGTCCAGAGACCCCAAAAATTTGTTAAATTTTTATCGTGGTTAGCCAAGTATTGGCCAGGCCTTGATATAATGAATACGAAATGTTCTGTTACAGCACCATCGATTGCTAGCGCAGCTCAAACACCGTTATTGCAAACGGAAACCGTTCTCGTCATTTGTTATGGAGATTATTTTGGTATCGTGATGTGTTTGATCCAATGAGACTAGATTCTAGAGCCTGGGCCATTCAGCTTCTTCTGATCGTTAGGCAAGGTCCGGGACAGTAAAAATCGAGGACCGCGCCCTAAGATCCCAAGATGGCTTGAAGTCGCATTCCTTGCCCTCGTGTGCGGTACTACCAATGGTTGTGAAGAGCTCCTATAGAGAGTCGTCGAGATGACAAGGAGGGCTGCCAGAAGCACAACCCAGCCCTTCTGAATCATAGAACGCACAACAACGTGGGAAGGTGCAGGACCGCCTGAGAGGTTCCGAGTGCTACGAAGCAATGTGATCATGTAATTTATGAAAAGCGGACAATTGGAAAGAATCCGAGTCCGAATACTTCCATGTCCACGCCTTGGATCACAGACACGGTGGCATCGCGCGGCTACTGGCCACAGACTAGGCTATACCGCGGCTCCGACTCTGCCCAATCATTTACCTTGTAAATTTCACTCCTCAACGGCTTTGACGTCCCACTCGTTAATCATCTCTGTTTTCCCTCATTTGCAATAACCCCACTCAAGCAAATTGCTTATCATGGCACGAACAGCGATCCCACAGTTTTTCTCTACATGCTACCCACTGCGGAATCGCTGTACAGAGCAGAGTGTTGGAAGCAAAGCGCTCCGCGATATAACTGGTGACAAGTTTGAGACGCCAGAAGGGAGACTAAAAAAAGATGCATCGAGGCGCTGGAAGGGTATGGTGTCGAGGACGGCGGGTATGACAATAGGGCATATTTTTACTGTACGGCGATGGAGGCGTAGGGCCTCGTGCCTGGGCATCTATGGAAACGAGCAGATCGACGCAGCATAAAACGCACGATATACGCAGCTTAGAGCAAGAGACCCACAATCCCTCCGAAGTCCACCTCGACCGCGCCCAAGGTTGTCGACCTATAGTTAAATGTCGAAGCTCGTTCTGATCGCTACATCCCTGCGAGAGTTCAAAGACCATGAGAATGGCGTAAGGGCAGTCGCAATTTTCCCCGACAAACGTGGATGGTTACGGGCTCATAGGACAAGACACTTCGTCTGTGGGACTTGAGGACAGGTGTTGTGCTGAAGAAGATGGAGGGGCATCACGGTGGGGTGGGGGGATTGGTGGTATCACGAGATGGGCAATTACTAGCAAGTAGTGATGAGAATGGAGAGCTCATTGTCTGGTACGGTGAAATTGATGAATCACTCATCCAACTCATCAAAGCCCAC